>PVKA01003355.1:0-23300 GCA_004027165.1 Ctenomys sociabilis
ATGGTATGGGAGAATTTCTATTTGTTTTGCTTCATTTCATCCATCCAGTATAATACTACTAATTTGACCATTTCTTTCCAGTTTAGATGTAAAGCAGTATGATTTGCACTTCATCTTTCCTTTGAATTATAGTTCCTTTTGATAGATGCAATCAGCAATTTAAATTTAAACTGAGCTCCCATCATATGTACTTTCTAAACCAAAAAATCCCCCTTTTTTTTTGGTTTAGTCCTATTGAAGATGGGTATTCTATTATCCTTCAATTATTATAGGTGCTTGAATTCAGTGAAACAATCCAACACGGTCCAACAGTCCAGTATTAGTGGGTTATCTGAAGAAATTGTTGACTAGAGCCATTTACAGCTCTATAAATAAAAGTCTTTTATTTATAGAGCCATTTACAGCTCTATAAATAAAAATCTTTTATTTATTTATGTACTTGATACAGGGTCTTGCTACATAGCTCAGACTCTTAGTGACACTCCTGTTTCAGCCTCCCCAATACTGGGATTGTTGGTAAGCACTACCAAGCCTGGCATGTAGTACTGGGAATTGAACCCAGGTCCTTGTTGTTGCCAGTCAGGTATATTTAAACAACAGAGCTATCTCTCCAGCCCATCAGTGGTGGTTTAATCTCTGTGTAAACAACTATTTACTAAGGTAAAAAATACTAGTCTTGCCACAAAGAATATTCACAAAATTGTGTTATACCAAGTATGAAAGCAGGCTTGGTCAAAAGATTGTGAAAGATACAAATGAAGTGGTACAAGTAATTTATAAGTTAATAAAGGATTTGAACCAAGATTATTGTCCTATGTAATATGGACCCATGATAATACAACAGAAGCTAGATGAGATAGGAAAGAAACATTGTTATTGTTTTGTTTCAGTTTTTTGAGGCAAGTCTTAATATATACTTCAGGTAGGCCTTGAACTCATGATATACCCTAGTACTGCCTTAAACTCACAGGGATCCTCCTGCCTCAGCTTCCAGAGTGCTGAGGTCAAAAGCATGTGCCACCATGTCTACCGAAAGCATTTCTTAGTACCATGCCTAATCTAATTCTGAAGGTTAGGTTTTCCATCTTTGGGACTTATTCTTGGCTATCTTTTGGCTTCCTATTTTATTTTACTTTTCTGCTTTTAGGCTTTTGTCTTTTTGAGACTGAGTTTCACTGTACAATTCACACTGGCCTTGAACTCACTATGTAGATCAGGCTGGCTCAGATGCAGTGATCCTCTTGCTGGGATTACTGGTGTGCAGTACCCCAATGCCTTGGCTTACTCTTAGATAGTATGTGTACTACTAACATGTAGTGTAAAACTGAACACAATAACTTGACAAAGGTCTACTCATTAATATGTATCTGATTTTTCATGTTGATTAAGATTTGTCTTCAGCTTCTCTTCTGAATAGTTAACAACCTAAGTTTGCTGATCAAAAACTGGAGAAATGGAAGGGCTGTAAGGTCAGCCAACATTTTGGTCCTAGCCATTAAAGGTCAGTGAAGACTCAGGACATAGGAGAACCTATACTGTAACATCATGGAACTCAGTTGTCCCCAAATTTTCTGACCAAGGAGATTATGGCACCACAGAAAAATGTGACCAATGATCTATAGTGTGCCTAAGGAGAGTCACATGGAGAGAAAACTTTCTCTCAGGCTTTCAAAGAGAACAACTTGGTCAAGCAATGGCTGTGACTCATCCACAAGGCTGACACTGACAAGGGATCTACAAAGAGTGGTACAGGGTTATAGGATAAACCCTGAGGAGACTTGACTGACCTCATCAGATACAAAAGTTAACATTTTTTGTTACACAGGTCTTGCTTTATCTAGGGCTTAACTATCCTTCAGAAAAGTATAAAAATGAAGTATACAAAATAAGGCCATAATAAAAAGCATTTAAAGCATTACTGATTCACTTCTGATATTGAGTGCTCTTGAAATGTTTTTTTCTGTGATCATATTAAAATCTTTAATAAATGTTAAAGTTCATATCTTGATGTCCCTTCAAAGACTTTTGTGCTTGTAGGTGGGCTTTTCAGAGATTGCTCGACCCAGCATACATAAATAGGGATTAAGGATGTGATAACTACATTAATGTAGTTCTGTTGTGGATAATGGGAGTCCCATGCTGAGTGTGGGTGGCACCCACCAATAGTCTTACAGCCTCACTGCAATATAGAGGGATAGATGGAAATTAGGGTTGCTGCTTCCTTCCCACCCTGCTATGGACTGCCAACATGCCCTAGAGCCAGCTGACTGTGGACTAAAACTTAACACACTGTGAACCAAAATAAAATAAATCTCTGTCCCTTTTACTCATGGGGTCAGACATTTTGTCCTAGCAATGAGAAACTAACTAAGGCAGTCAATATTGAAATAACACTGTATTAACCAAATTTTCTTACATGGTGGTGGTACTACAGGCTGGGATTTCCAGGACAGATTGGGTCAGGAAAGCACCAACCTTCTCAGGGGCACTAATGACCAATGGAGAAGCTCTATCCCCGACATGCCTCTTTATCCAGCTCACACCATGTGAGTCATCCTGAAGCACAGAGCAGCCCTCACCATACACAGAATCTGCCAACACCCTGATTGTGCACTTTCTGAAACCAAGAGGAAAATAACCCTGCTCTTTATAGATTACCTAGTGCTGGTGTTTGATTATAATAGCACAAATGGACTAAGACAATAGGAAACCCAAGCAAAATCAAAGTTCATCAGTAAGTAGTGTCATAAGGAAGGAAAGTCAGCTGTCTTGCAAAGAAATGAAAAAATGGTGATGTTATACTAACAGAGAGAGACAGATGCTAAAGAAAGGAGGTCACTGACCTCCTACTTAAAGGTAGTTAGTAGGCTCAGTGTAAGGACAAGACATCTCTTTCATTAGTCAGGTATTTGCTTACTTCAGGCTGGAAAGCACATATGATCTGTGAGACCTACGGATCACAGTATTTCCTGGGCCACATTCCACCCGGGCAGCTGTCAGGGCATTTACAAGAGCACTGAGGGAAGGTTGGGCCAAGGGTATTATAGAAGAAAGGACAAGTCGAGGGGTGCAAGTCTAGGGATTCAAGCTCCATGACCACAGAAAAAATCAAGAAGATAGGTGAAGTCTATTTTGGAACTTAAGAACAGAGGAAAGGCCAGCCAGATAGCTGACTAAAGCACCTGCTTAGGCAGGTAAGGGGTTCAATCCCCAGCATGCCATGCCAGCCCCACCCACAGGGGGCACTGAGATAGCAAATGAGATGGTGGGTATGGTGGTAGGTGCCTGTGATCCCAGATCTGTGTAGCAAGATCCTGTAGACCCTGTACTAAATACATTAAAAAATGCCAAAACAAGCACAGAGGGAAATAGCAGTAGGCAGAAGTGGGGCACATGAAAAATAGGAGCACAGGGAAGAGGAAACTTGAGTTAGTTCACTCAGAATGGGAAGAGAAACCATACATGTCAAAGTAAAAACTGGTATCAGAAACTAATGAGGCTCAGAGAAATGACCCAGTGATGGTTCTTTCAAAATACTTTGTATGACCCTGGGAAGTCCCTTCCATGCAAGCTGCCCTTCACACATTGAGAAACTACTTTCATGAAAAATTAAAATTGTTATTAAAATGGGAAAGAGACATGGTAGTCCTGCCTTCCTGTGAGCCTGACTTTCCTTTAGATGGCACTCGGCAGAGGAAGTCACCGTATTTCTGATCCCATCACCTAAAGACACTCAGAACAGAGGATTTTAGGAATGCTTCACAAAGTATTGAGAACAATAGGATAGGTGTGTTCAAGGAGGGGATGTGTTTTGAGAGAAATGAATAGCAGTGTGTGTTTACTGAAATTTGTATTTTTATTAAAAACAATCTAGGCATTCACCATGCTTTTGATGGTCATATGTATCTGTTGTGATAAAAGCCCTTGGTATCAATATTTTTTATAAACACTTTCTCATCATGAGTATCTTCTCTTTTCAAAAGTTCTGAATTTTTATGAAGTCCCATTAATAAATTTTTCCTTGTGATTCATTTCTTCAGCCCTAAAAGTTCTCTGTATTCTCTAAGGTCATGAAGAATTTGTCTTGTGAGTTCTCTTAACAGTTTCTAATTCTAGCTTTTCATATTCAGATGAAAGATCTGTGTTGAGCTGATTTTGATCTGATTTGAGGTAACAGTTGAGGCTCAGTTTCTTCTCACCTGGCTGACTGCTTGTCTCCGCTTTCTTCCTCCTGGAGACCCTTGTTCTGGTGACTGACCTGGCTATGGTGGCTGGAAGCCAGCTGCCCTGTGTGCGGGAAATCTCTGAACATGACCCACTGACTCACGAGCGTACCCTTAGGTTCACACTGGACTACACTGTGTTAATTGCTGTAGGTTTGCATAGAAATTTAAATCAAGTACTGTAATATTTAGGGGGTAGTGTTTAATCTTATTCTCTTGTTATTTTTAAGGTTTTGGCCTGTATACATTTATTAATCTTTAAAATTTATTAGTACACAGGGCCAGGGAGAAGGCTCAGTGGAATAAGCACTTCCCTGGCAAGCACAAGGGCCAGAGTTCAATGCCTGGTTCTGAAAAAAAAAATTAGTAGTACACATTTGTCATACATACTCTTAAAAAAACATTATTTTTATTATCTTGGCTATTTATTCTAGGTCACCTACATCTTCATATAATGTAAATTTTAAGTTAGTTTATTAATTTGTATACACATTTATAATGTGAACCAAGATACCATTGTGTTACATATATGGAAATATATTTTTTATGTATTTAGTACCGAGACTATAGGGTCTTACTACACAGATCGGACTCATGGTGATACACCTGTCTTCAGCCTTACAGGCGCTGGGATTACAGGCACATGCCACCAACCCAGTCTCAATTGCTACCTCAGCGCACCCTGGGGCGGGCCCGGCATAGCATGCTGGGGATCAAACCACAGTCACTGCGCTCTACCTACACAGGTGCTTTAGTCCGCTGAGCTATTTGGCCGGCTCTGGAAAACATTTAGCTAGTAGATAAATTTGGACAGAATTAACATCTTCACAACACTATGATTCCCAATCCATGATTATATTAATTCCATTTATTTAAGTCACATAACTCCACTCATCAGTGTTTTATAATGATGGAGCAATAGCACATACTTTATTTACAATTAAGTCAAACTAGCTCCCTTTGGGAGTCTATTTACATTTTTTTATTTCAATTTCCTTTAATCCAGTTCATTTGGTATGTTGACTTTATATTCAATAACCTTGATAAACTCAGTTGTAGAAGTTGTAAAATATATTAATGTTTTATATGTTTACAATCATTTCTTATGAAAATGAAGATGTCTATGTCCCTTGTTAAATGTTCAGACACTTCATTTTTGTCCTGCTTTTTTGCAAAGGCTCATGTCTAGGTAAATAAAAGGGATAGAAATGGTCACCATTCTCTAGAAACTTGGATATAACTCTTACTCCGTTTTGCCATTCAGAATAATGCTTGCTACCTCTCCTTTTGCTGCTTGCTGAGGGACTTTAATCATAAATGAATATTGAATTTATTCAAATACCTTTCTGTACCTTTTTTTGTTTGTTCGTTTTGGCAGAATCGGGAATTGAACTCAGGCCCTTGCATTTGCCCGGTAAGTGCTTATTCTACTGAGCTATCTCCTTGGCCCTTTTTCTGTGATTTTTTTTGAGACTATCAAATACTTCTCTTTTCTTGATTAATGTGATGGATTATTCTCATTGTCTTTCACATATTAAACCAACTTTGTTTTACTGAACAAACATTATTCCGAAATGATATAGAATTTCACTAAACAAAATGATAATAATTCAACATCATTTTAGTGAAAATTTGTATGATTTCTATTTTTTTTTACTGTATTTTGTATTCTCTTTAAAAATAAAAAAGAAAGAAAGAAAGAAATACTATTTGGTTATAATAAGCTATGATTTTAAACAATTGTATATTTTATTTACTTTTATTTTATAAAACAATATTTTCTCAGACAAGAATAACTAACATACAGATTTCTCTGTGATACCTAGCAATACCCCCCACCAAAAAGAAAAGATGCCTTACTGTATTCTTAGCTCCACCTACCTATGAACATCACTGATTTGAAAATAGAGGCTTTACAGACATGATCAAGTTAAGAAGCAAACATTTGGGAAGGCTAAATTTGGTCTCCATTTTGTCTTCTAAGCAAAGGAGACTCAGACTGAGGAGATAGCTTGGAGTCTAAGTGTCTGCCTGGAAAGTACAAGGACGTTTTTAAGTCAGTTTTGATAAGTTGTATCTCTCATAGAGTTTGGGTGCCATTACTACATGCCAAGCACTGCACTGTCCTGGCCACCAGCACCAGACACGGTGGTGCATGCCTGCATTCCCAGCCCTGGGGAGGCTGAGACAGGAGGATCACTATGAGTCTGAGCTGCATAATGAGACCCTGTACCAAATAAATAAAAGATCAAAGAATGTCCTCATAAGAAGAGACTTTTGACCCACACAGAACAATTGAACTACTGCCACTGCAGACACAGGAACAATGAAAGCCAAGGAATAATAAAGGACTGCCTTCCTACCAATACTATGGTTCCAGATATCTTGCACGGCCTTGAGAGAGTAAGTTCTGCTGTTTTATCTGTACTATGTGTGGTGCTTTTGAATGGCAGCTCTAGGAAACTAAAACTATGGTGTGATGTTGGAGCTAGGCAGCGCATGTCCAATGAAGCAATGAGGGAAGCACGTTCAGTGCAAGAACATCGTTCATTCTCCATGCATGTCTTCTAGATGTTGGAATGGCTAGAAATGGGATGTAACTATAAAGTAAATTTCTTTAAGTGATATTTGGGATTTCAATTTGGGATTGGTCTATTTGGTTTCAATTTCTTTTTAAGTTAGTTCTGATAAGTGGTATCTCTCACAGCGTTTATCAGTTTCATCTAGTTCTTAGAATTTATCATCACAGGACTACTCATAATATTCACCAATTTCTATTTTAATAGCTAAAGAATATTTCAGATACCTAGAAACCTCAAAAGAGCTTCCAAGTGCTTCACTTTTGGTGTACAAGATGCAAGATACAGAGTTTGGCTTTTAGTTCAGAGAGGATATCATCACACCATGCCCACTAGACACCTAAAATTTTTTTTCACTGACTTAGCTGGACTCTGAAACTACATAGTATTAGTTCCCTTATCTTTGGTACACCCATGTCTCTCAAAGATCTCCAGTTTCCTGATCAAGCCTTACCCAAATGAAAAGCAAAAACATCACAGTTCAAAGGGTTCATATGCAAACTGGTGGGATGTCCAAGTTGGGATCACTTTATAAAAGGAGAGTGTTAGAGAAGTCCTGATCAAAACTAAATGAAGGTTATTGCGCATCTTACATTAACCTAAACTATTTCAGATTCCCTTACTAACTTGCAAAGGAAAACAATTAACTTGCAAAATCAATGGCTACATACTGTTTACCCAAGACCTTATTAATCTCTGTCAACACACAGTTATGTATACACACACAGAGCAGATGTTATGGGGCCAATTTGCAGTCATTTTCCAAGATTAACCAATTTCTGGAGGGGCAAGACCAGCAAGTAAAAAAAAAAAAAAAAAAGATATGATAGAAACCAATACTCCTTCTGCCCTGGTCTTTAATGGCCTCATTAACACCAGCCATTCCCCCAGGATGTGATGGCACATGTTAATTTACTCATCCGGAGGCACTGGGATGGGAGTATTGGAGAAGCTTCTGAAGTCCCACTTAGTGCTCCCTGCTGAGATCCCTTAGCCCACAGGCACCAGGAGGGTTGCTCCTGCAGTACTAAGTGAAGGGCAGAGCAGAGCCCCAGAGGTACCCAAACCATAATCCCTAACACCTATTAGTATACTTTATTGTATGGCAAATGGGACCTTAGAGATGTAATTAAGTCTATGGGTTGTAAGACAGTGAGATTGTTCTGTGTTATACAGGTGGATATGCCTGAATCACATAAACCCTAAAAGCAGAGAAACTTTTGCTGTAGAGAAATGCATCATTTCTCTCAAGAACACTGTTCCGTGAGGAGAACTCAGCACACTGTTGCTAGTTTGACAATAGAGATGAGGAAGTAAGGTGATGCAAAGAGAAAAATATGGCTTTAAGGAGATGAGAGAGAGTTCTGGGCGCCAGCCAGCTAGGGAATGGGACTGTAGTGTTAAAGCCACAGCGAACTGAACTGTACCAGAAAGGATCCTCCAAAATGGGAAATGATAGTGCCAACTACTTGCTCTGGCCTTGCAAGAACAAATCAGAGCTAACTGAGTAGAGTGTGCTAGATTTCTGACCCACAGAACCATGAAACAAATCAGTACTGTTCCAAGTTGCTAAGTTTACTCCAGGAAGCTATGACAGCAAAAAGGAAATTAACAAGCACCTTTTTGAAATGTATGATCTCCCAAGTCAATGGAAGAAAGGTCCCTTTGGGGAAGGAATATGAGACTATGACAGTGTGACATGGAAGTACAGATTATTTCTTTTTAAGATTTAGATCTAGATGTCCTCTAAGAGTCTCCTGTCCTCATAAGTAAGATTTGTGGAAGCTTAGGCCTGGCTTGCAGTTAGGAGGTGGTTTCTGGTGGGAAGAGGCTGTCACTGGGGGAGTGACCTAGAAGGCTTTGCCTTCCCAGCTCCTTCCCTGATGCACTGTGCTTCCTGCCTCTGTGTTTCTCCATGATGCCTCTCACCACACTGTCTCTCCTTTGGAGCAGCCAAACATGGAACAAAGCATGATGCCAGAAAACCCTAAGCGAACATCCTAGCCATGACGGTCATCACCGATGTGCTGATGGGAGAGGCATCTGTATTTAAGAAGTTCAGGTTCATTTTCCTTTGCACAAAGATAAGCCTCTCCTCCTTTAAGATTTGGACATTGGGGGTTGTGTCCCTGAGGAAAGTTACTAAGATATTTTTTTCCTATTGATTCAGCCTGCACAATAGTCAGTGGCTTCTAGATGTGAATTTTGGCTATAGTTCAGAAACTGAGCAAGGGGCAGTCGCTGCTGATTGCAACGACCATCCAGAGCCCACTGCTCCTCCATCCCTGCCACCCATGGGTCATGGATGTTAAGTAGTATGCTTGGTGCCTGCCAAACTGCTTTGCTACAGAAGACAAGCTCTACTAAAGAGCTCTGTAATTTCCCGAGGGACCTATTCCTTTGGCTGCCCCTTTGCTCCTTCTGCTAATAAAGGTAATTGCAGCCTCCTGGTTTCTGATGATTAAATGCTACTTCTGGACCTCCATGACTGAAAGATACCAACATCCCTATGCATATTAACAAGCCCAAAGCTGCATCTCCTTGTCCCGTCCTCAGTCTTGACCTGCAAAGGAAAATGAACCTGAACTTCTTGGTGATATGAATATGTCTCACATTAGTATATCCATAATGGCCTTAGTGACTAGGATACTCACTCACCCTCATTGTGAGAGTGGTCATTTTCAGGGTTTTCTGACATCATATTGCAAACTCAGCATCTCACTCCTCCAGCATCTCAAGTCCTCCTTATACGCCTTGAGATAATTCATGCAAATCCTTCTCTTGGTGATTTCTTTGATACACAAAAACTTTTTAATAAGATGAGATCCCAGATCTTGATTCTTTGAAGTATTTCCCATGCAGTTTGAATTTTGTTCATGAAGTCTCCTCCTATCCCTATGTTCTCAAGATTTCGACCTACCTTTTCTTCCAGTAGATTTACTATTTCTGGTGCAGTCAGCACACTCCACCATGGCAGGCCTACTTGGAAGCAGCTGTGGGACCTGCAGCCAGCAGGGCTTAGCAGTCCTCTTGGACTGGGCTCAGCTGGAAGGAGCTGAACACAGCAACCAGACCCAAACCAGGTCCTGCCACTCAGCTCTGAGTCCAGTAGATTCACACTTGGTGAGCTGAGGTGTACTGGGCCAAGCAGAGTGCAGATCAAGGCCCAAAACTACAGGAGCATCCTCATGACACAGAGGTGGCAGCGGGCAACTTTGATGAGCTAGTCTGCGTGGAAGACTCCAGGTATATGAAAGAGAGGTGCCCAGACAGAACCCAGGGGAACTAATTTAAATATAAATTCCCAGTTTAAGATCTGATTTGTTATATAGCTATAATGTTTGCTCCTATGGTGTAAAGGGCAAACCCATGAGTTACAAAAGTTTGTCAATTTCTAAATTTCATTATCTGTCATTAGTATTGCTAATTGTACTACTATAAGTAGGAAGCCATATCTGCCTTAAACACACATTTTCCCCTGAACATTAATATTGAAAGGTGCTTGTGTAATAACTTCACCACAGCCCTACACTGAAGGACAGAGAACATTTCTAAACAGAAACAAATATCTCCTTCTCAATCACTAGAGAAGGCAAAATGTTGGGACATGCACAAAACATCCTGCCACAGGATAGATAGTAAAAAAAAGAAAAAACCCACCCTCTTTACAGAGAGGATCTGACCTCAGTGATACAGTTATTTACCACCAAACTTGCACAATAAGGTACCACAGAAATCAAAATAACAGCTTTCTATGACATAGAAAATGAAAAAAGGAGCAAAACGCATTATCAGGCCCCAAGCCCACATAGAACAAAACCAGGAGACATCAGCATAGAAGAAATTGGAAGCCACACATCTTTATTCTCTGAAATAATAATAAGTAAGGAAATAATCACAGAAGAGTATAGAGGAAATCAGCTCAGAAATATTCTCACAGGTAAAAAAATAAATGAAAACTATATTGAAAGAATTATTAAGCATTTCTAAGCAAGACTGTTAAAAAAAATAGAGGGAATAGAAAAACAATGGAAACTTTCAATGAGCAATGTATGAAAGAAATAGAATGCATGAAGCAGATGCAAAGAGATACTCAAGAAATTAACAACTTCATTAAAATTTGCAAAACCATTTGAATGAAAGTGAAAGAAGACTTTCAGACCTTGAAGCATTGCAACTAGTGAAAAGGTAAAAAAAGATAGGTTAAAAATAACTAGGATACAGGAAATAGTAATTCAACAGCTGCAAGATGATGCAAATATGAAAAATATAAAACTAATAGGCATCAGTGAGAAAGAAGGAGAAAACAGAAATGACGTAAAAAGAATATTTGAAGAATTAAGAGCGGAGAACTTATTTCCCCAAATATGGGGAAATAATTGGACATCAAGTAACCAAGGCATTTAGAACTCCCAGCAATATCAACCCAATTAAAACTACACCCAGCTGGGGAGATAGCTCAGCGGCATAAGCACCTATCCGGCAGGTGCAAGGTCCTGAGTTCAATCCCTGGTACAAAACAAAACTAAAAACTACACCCAGATGTACAATAATCAAAATCCCAGAAATTCAACACAAGAACAACTAAAACCTACTAAACAAAAGAAAAAGGTCACATTTAAAGGGAAACCTATCAGAGTAACAGCAGATTTCTCCTCAGAAACCGTCAGTCAAGAAGTGCATGGAGCAAAGTATTTCAAGTCCTGTAAGAAAACAAACTCCAACCCAGACTGACACACCCTATAAAACTCTCAAGTCTGATAGAGAAGTGAAATACTTCCATGACAAAAAAACAAAGAAATTTACGATGGCCAAACTAACCCTACACAGAGTATTAAAGGTATTCTAGAAAGCAATAAAAATATCCACAATTCCAAGAACGACAACAGAAAGAACCCACCAAACAGGACTAAGACTTAAACACAGGATAAAAGTAGGGAGCCAACATCAAGAAAATAATATGACAAACAGAAGTCAATACTTGTAAATCCTAACCACCAATGTAAATGAACCCAATTCACCAATTAAAAGAAATAGACTAGAAGAGTGGATTAAGAAACAAAATCCAACAATGTGCTATATACAAGAAATACACTTAACTCTTAAAGAAATTCACAGACTTAAAAATCGAAGGATGGGAAACAACACTACATGCTCCAGAACCTCAGAAAAAATCAGGGGTAGCTATTCTGTTTTCAGACAATCTGAACTTAAAACCAAGAATGATCAAATGAGATAAAGAAGCTCACTATAAACTGGTGAGGTCAAAATTCAAGAGGAAGAGATAACAGTCATAAATATATATGCACCAAATATGGGAACACCCAACTATATAAGACAAATTTTAAAGAACATGAAAAATCTAATAACCAATTTTAATCTAATTTTAAAGAACATGAAAAATCTAATAACAATATTAACTGGGGAAATTAACACCCCCTTCTCTCAAAAAGATAGGTCAAACAGACCAAAAAAATTAGCAAAGTGATAGCAGAATTGAACCAAACCCTAAAATAAATGGACTTAGTGGACATATACAGAGTGCTCCACCCACTGAATACACATATTTTTTCAGCGGCACATGGGTCATTTTCTAAAATAGAACATATACTAGTTCATAGATCATGATTAAGTATATGAAAGAAAATAAAAATTATTCCATGGATATTATCTGACCACAATGCCATCAAACTGGAAATTAACAATGAAAGAAACCACAAAACCACATAAACATATGAAAATTAAATAATACCCTCCTCAGCAACCAGTGGATTACAGATGAAATTAAAGAAGAAATTAAACAGTATCTACAATCCAGTGAAAATTCAAGCACAACTTAGCAGAATTAGTGGGATGCAATGAAAGCAATGGAAATGTATAGCAGTGAACTCACACATTAGCAAAACAGAGAGAACAAATAAATACTGTAATGCTGCACCTCACTTCAAGCTTCTAGGAAAAAAAAAAAAGAGCAAACCAAGCCCAAAGCCCAAAGATGGGAGGAAATTATAAAAATTAGAGAAGAAATTAGTGCAACTGAACAAAGAAATCAATACACAGAATTCATGAATCTGAAAGCTGGTTCTTTGAAAGATTAAATAAATTGATAAACCCCTGGGAAATCTCCTAAAAAGGGAAAAGTAAAATCTCAGATTCAAGAAATAAGGAATGAAAAGGGAGAAATTACGACAGAGCCTTTGGAAATTCACAAAATTATCAATAGCTATTTTGAAAATCCTTAATCTCACAGGATCGAAGACACAGAAGAAATGGACAGATTCCTAGATAGGTAGGTACACATTGTCAAAACTGAATCAATAATGCATCAAAACTCTGAATAACCCAATATGAGCAAATAAAATTGAAAATGCAATAAAAATTTTTCTAACAAAGAAAATCCGAGGTCCTAATGGATTAACATCTGAATTTTACAGGAAATTTAGCAAAGATTTAATCCCAATATTCCTCAAGCTCTTCAAATTCAAAAAGAAGCACTACTCCCAAAATCATTTGTGGAGGCAAATACTATACTGATACCAAAACCTGAGAGAAAGATCCAACCAAAAAAAATTTAAAAAGAGAATTACAGGGGGCAATGAGATAGCTCATTGGGGTCTAAAGCAACTGCTTAGACAAACTCAGGAAAGTGCAGGGACTACTATTTAATCCCTGGCACCACATGCCATGCCAGCCCCACCGCCAAGGCTAGCTGAGCTAGCCACAAAAAAAAAATGTAAAAATGAGAAAGAATTATAGACTGGGCCCCCTCACAAGCATAGATGCAAAAATCCTAACAGAATACAGCAAATCATCAAGATTATACACAATGACCAGGTAGGATTCATCCCAGGAATACAATGATGGTTCAACATATGCAAAGCTACAAATGCAATACAGGGTAGCTCCAGAACCAAAATCAAAAGCCACATGGACATGTCAGTGGAAGCAGAAAAGGTTTCTCACAAACTCCAACTTTCATTCATGATCTGAGTCCTACAAAAAATTGGAATAGATGGCCTCTACCTCAACCTTATAAAAACCATCTGTGACAAATCAATAGTCACCATAATTCTAAATGGAGAAAAACTGAAAGATTTTACTCTCAAATCAGGTACAAAACAAAGGCGTCCTCTGTCACCACTCCTATTCATTATTGTTGTGGAATTTAGAGCCCTTAGACAAAAGAGAGAAATAAAAGGAAGAACAATAGGTAAAGGAGAAGTTAAAACATCATTATTTGCAGATGACATGACACTGTAACTGAAAGACTGAAAACCCTCCATGAAGAAGCTCCTAGAATTAATAAAGAAATTCAGTAACATAGCAGGATACAAAGTCAACACCCAAAAATCAATAGCATTCCTCTATACAGATAGGAAACTGACTGACAGAAATTAGAGAAAAATAAAAAATACAGAAAAATTAGAGAAACAATAACCTTTAAAATAGTATCAAAAAAGTAAGAAAGAAATACCTAGGAATTAATCTAATAAATGAAGTAAAAAATTTATACAATGAAAATCACAACTCACTAAAAAAGAGATTAAGGAGAATTTCAGAAACTGGAAAGATATTCCCTGCTCCTACATAGGAAGAACACTGTGAAAATGGCCATACTCCCAAAATTTTTATGCAAATTTAATGCAGTCCCTATCAAAATACCATCAATGTACCTCACAGATCTAGAGAAGTATTCTTAAAATTTATTTGGAACTAAGCAAGACCTAGAATACCAAAGGTACTCTTGGGCAACAAAGGATTTCATGTTTCTCCTGTTGAGCACTTTTTCTACAATTTTTCTTTCTTTCTTTCTTTCTTTTTTTTTCTTTCTTTCTTTCTTTTTAATGATAAAAAAATGAAATAGTGAAACAGTTTCAAAATAGGTTAGTAAGACAGTTATAATAATTAACATATTGCATATTGTTGTCTTTGCATTAGTTATTCGGAGAACAAGATGCAGACATGATATCTTGTCTAAATAATATTAGTAGGAACCTTTACTCTCAATAAACTGAGAAAGAAGCTGTGTATCTATCATATATATATATATATATATATATATATATATATATATATATATTCATCTGTATCTTCTCTAATATCTTTTATTTCAAATATTACTTTTTGGGTCCTTGAGAGATTATTTTCTCTGTAACAGTTTCCATTTATTTTTACTTCTATTGCTATCATTTCAGAAAATTCCAGTGTTTGACTTACAATTTTGTCTGTCTCCAGTCTTGTCCTGGGTGGGCTGAGGGTCTGGAGTTGCATTTTTCTTTTGTGTCTTGTCATTTTGTATTTTCTCTTTTTTATTTTATTTTGTTTTCTTTGCTAATGCTTGCCAACTTATTATGATAGTTTTATCATTATTACTGAGGCTTCCACTTGAGATGTCTGTTCTTCATGCTTTTCCTGTACATGTAAGTTTTTAACATATTTTCTTACAAGGGCTACAGGGTGTCACTACACAGATTGGACTCAGCAATCCTCTTGTTTTCAGTCTCCCCCCTGGGATTACAGGTGCTCGCTGTTAAGCCCAGTCTCAATCACTGCCTCAGCACACTCTGGGGGCAGGGCCAGCATAGCATGCCAGGATCTAACCTGGGTCCCTGCGCCTGCCTAAGCAGGCACTTTAGTCCACTGAGCTAGCTGGCTAGCCCCACATAGTTGGTTTAAAACAAGATTTATTTATTTATTTTGTACAGAGTCTCACTAAGCAGCTTGGACTCATAGTGATACTCCTATCTCAGCCTCCCCATCATTAGGATTATAGACATGTACCACCACACCCAATTTTAGTGGCCAGCACAGTACAGGGTAGGCATACTATTTAATACTAGGGATAAACCTATCCTTGTGCTTGCCAGGTAGATGCTCAGATTGCCAAGCTATCTCCCCAGTCCCTGTAGTTGGTTCTTTATCGCTATCCTAAGAACCTACATTCTCAATTAACAAAGGATACAAGGTTATTGTTTGGCTTAGCACCCAATCCTTCAGTACCAGGCTGTGGTGGTGATTATGGCCCTATAAAATTACAATGTTATCATACAGGTGAGAAAAACTGATTATAAGGTGTATGATGTTGTGGCTAAAGTAGTACAGTTAATAATAACAATAGTTTCAAGAACAGCTTGACTACTGACAAACTATGGTAACCATTAATAGGTATGTCCAAATCACAGAAACAAACTCTAAAGTTATGTAACAAAGCCAACATATTCCGTGTACTTGTATGCAGCAATTTTCCCTTTCATGGGAGATGGGGAAGGGGTTAAGATTGGTAGGGGACAGGATAAAGTGATGAGTGAAGCCTAAGGTCAAAGGACGATCACCTGAACTTTGGGAAATGAGAACACAGGAGGGCAAGAATGAAATAGAAAGTAAAGGGATAATCATAAAGGGAACACACAGAGATTCCTCACTTGAGAGTTTCCATTCAAAAAGTAGTTCAGTAATGAGAAAAAGAGGATTAATAGAAGAAAATGAAGAAGATAAGTAAGAACCCTAAGTAGTGAAAAAAGAAGGAAGAAATAAAAAACAGAAAAGAAAGAAAAAGGTAGATTTTAAAAAGATAGGAGGGAAAAACAAATATCTAAATATAAAAGTAACCACAAAATACAAGACAAAACAAGATAACTTCCAATTCAACAGGAAAGGGACAGCCAATTGGACAAATAAGGGGGGGGGGAAGTAGCGAAATATTTGTGACGTTCACAGTTCTGTGCCTGTGTCAGACCCCAGAAAACTTCTGGGTTCGCCGCAGAAACTGTGCTGGGTGTGGAGCTGACCTCTGGTGTGGGAGCTGGAAGTGGCCTTCTGTTGGGCATGCTGGCCACTGGCCCCTCGGGTCACACTCAGACTCTCCGCAGCTGCTGGTCTCCCTGATCACCTGCTTCCCCGGAACGAACTGTTCTAGGTGTCATAGGTTCTGGTCAGTCCACCCGCCAAAGGCATCTGTGTAGCCATGAGCCTGGACCTGTCCTGGATCAACCTTTTGTTTTAAAATAATATTAAGCACCGAGCTTTCCTACTGAACTACACTCTTGAGCTTTTTTATATCATTATGGGACAAGGTGTTGTGAGCTGCCAAGTTTCCCAGGTGGAATTCCAACATGCAGTGCTGCTGTCATTATCTCCCCAGTGCTAGGACTGTATGTGTGCATTACCACACTGGCTGATCATCGCTTTCCTTATGAGCAACCAGACCAGTGGGCTGGCCCATCTGCTAGGATGCTCTCAGAGTGATAAATGCCATGTGCTGAAAAGATCGTCTCAGTGATGTTTTTGGTTATTCAATTTTACATCCTAGTCTGTGGAAAACAAGAAAGAAGCTAAAGGCAATTCTTCATGGGAGGCACCTGCTGTCTCAAGGGGTAAAGGCTGCTGCAGAATTGGCCAGAAAAGGAGAACTATCAGCTTCCTGAGAACAAGAAAGAAATTTAGGAAGACATTGGAATGAGAAGATTCATGTTCATGAATTGGATAAATTAATATTGCTAAAACGTTCATATTACATAGAAGATGGCCACATAAAATCCAGAAGCATAACATAGTCTTTTCAGGACCTGTATGCATGATCCCAAGAAAACACTAACAGGAAAAGCTCTGGAATTTAAGAATGAGCCAACTGGAAACGAGAAATCAGAGAGAAACTACAGAAACTGAAGACTGCACAGGGAAAATAAGGAAACAGGGTAGAACCTTAATCTTAGCTGAGACCTATCTCTGAAAGAACAAGAAAAGCCCAGAGAGGGTCAGAAGCTCCCGAGACAAATAACAGGTCAGGCCAACAGCGCTAAGGCCAAAAATATCTCATGGTTAGTATAAACTACAAAGACAGCATGGGAAAACTGCTCAAAAGGAAAGAACAATTGGGGTGAGGGAAAGGAGAAAAGAGAAATAAGGAAGTAATTGTGTATATATATATCATATATATATACTAGCAATTATCATATATATCATATATATCAACAATTATCAGGGCCGGCGGTATAGCTCAGCAGACTAAGCACTTGTTTAGGTAAGCGCAACGGCCAGGGTTCAATTCCTGGTTCCGCCTGCCCCGCCGGCCCCGCCTTCGGGTGCGCTGAGCCGGTGATGGAGTCCGGGCGTGGTGGCACACGCCTGTAATCCCAGCCCTAGGGAGGCAGGAAGCAGGAGGATCACTGTGAATGTGGGCTGCATAGTGAGACCCTAATGTGGGCTGCATAGTGAGACCCTATCAAAAAAAAAAAAAAAAATCCTAAAAAACAAAAAATTTTACCCTGTAGACCCTTCCCTAAATACAGGAAAAAAGGTATTTCCTAAGCACCTCATATGCATTTAGGCACTATGTCCTTTATCTGTCCCTGGCTGGGGTAATAAATTGGTTTTATTTCTCCTTCTTGTTTATTTGTGTTTTCTGTATTTCTGTACTCATCGTCTATTAACTTTATAATAAAAAATAATGAAACTGAAAATAAAAAAATTATCATATATATGATAATATTTATTATATCATATATATTATATATGATAATTGTGTATATATGATATATATAATTGTGTATATCTATGATATATATGATAATTGTACTAACAATTTCTATTATTTTTTGAAGCTAATGTTTAAATTTTTTATTTTGACCATTTTTACATACTTATATCTGATAATCAGCAACCACTTTGAAGAGAACAATGTACACTAGAGCAATCAATATTGAATTCCTATCATCTTGTTTTTGGAAATTCTGTATTACTTCTAATGTTTTATCTATTATTTTCTTTAAAATTAAAACAAAACTATGGAGTTTTACTCTGAAAGGAGACACTGAGACTCCTTCTACATGGTGGAGCAGAGATAAAGAAGACATCTACCACAGGACCAGCTACATATGAGACAGTTGAATCAGGAACTATTTTGAGTAGGGTCCAACAGATCAACTACAAAATAACTACACTTCAGGGGCCAGGGAGACGGCTCAGTGGAATAAGTGCTTCCCTGGCAAGTGCAAGGGCCTGAGTTCAATTCCTGGTTCTGCCAAAAAAAAAAAAAAAAAGAAAGAAAAAAAAGAAAAAAAAAGGGGGGGGACAAAATAACTACACTCCAGAGTTCCTAGGGTTAGGCTGCTATAGTAACTAAGTGTGAGGAGGCCACAACAGAGCATTGCAGACAGGGCAGGGACTAGACATAGACACCCTGAGGAGTTTAAGCAGTGGTAAGCTCGGGTCAGGAGGAGCACAAGGGTTGTGTCCTCTGTGGTAGGAAGCCAGTCAGTCCACCTGTGTGTGGGATTTTAAGACACACGCATCTAAAAACACTAGCATGAAGTCCACCGAGACTGCACAAACACTCTGCTTCATGGCCTACATTCAGCAGAGTTCAGTGGGATGTTTGCTTTCCCCATCTCCCGAAATGATCAAGAATATGCCTCAGTTTGGACAGTTGCCACAGCTAGGGATGCATGTACAGACCGGATGTTGTGTGGATCAAGGAGACACCTCACAAATCCATAGGCCATAAGAATGGGTAGAGAAAAAGACCTTGGGGTGCATACAGGGAAGTGAAGACTAGGAACGGCTACACTGAGCAGAGACCTAGGGTACACATCATGATCAGTTGGCCCCACCAGCAGGAAAGGTTGGGAGATGGTGGCATTCACATTCAAGAAACCAAATGTACAAACAATACAGGTTTCATCAAATGTTTTAGAAGTACAAAATTAAATAAATAAATAAACAGACAAAATAAGCTTTAGTAGTGACTCACTACTACTTCCCCATATATGATGGATTTCAACACCATAGGCCATAAGAATGGGTAGAGAAAAAGAAACTAGTCATTGAAAAGCACAGGAAATTTTTGGACTTATTTCTCTGGATTCTGGTATTCTGGTGTCTTTCTCATTATCATGTTTTGTTTTTACTTTATCTAATTCTATTAATTTTATTTTACTCTAATTGAATTTTTATCTTTTTTCCTCCTCAACTTCATTTTATTTTTCAAATTTTCCTTCTTTCATTTTCTCCTTCCTTACTTCCTCCATTTGTATTAGTACTATTATTAAACTTTAGTAATTTTAGATTTTTTTTGTTTGGTTTGTTTTTTAGTGCAAGGTCCACAGGGTCTCACTACACAGATCAGACTTGTAGTGATTCTCCTGTTTTCAGCTTCCCAAGCACTGGGATTACAGTGCATTTCACCGTGCTCCTCTCAATCACTGGCTCAGCACCAGCATGGGGCCAGGGGCGGGGTTGGGGGTACCACCGGCTGGGGATCAAATCCTGGCCTCTGGTTCTACCTAAGCAGGCACTGTAATCCACTGAGCTATCTGGCCAGCCTAGTAATTTTAGATATTTAATGGACTCTAGGCTATTATTGTTGAATTCTTTTCTATCCTTAATGGTGACACACATACTACATTTAGTAGATTTTTAATGTATGTCAGTATTTGGCTTGATTTATATCTATATTATTGGTGCAGATCTCATTCCTATGGTTAAAAGAGATAAAGGTGTAGTAGATTTTACTGGGCACTATTAAATGTCAATATACAGTTTGCCTTTGATTCTATTGTTATTGCTGATTCCTTAGCTACAATCTAGGGAATCAGCAGTGGCATAGTTGTTGCTATTAAATGGTTTTTACTGTGGGTCAATATCTGGTTTGTCTTTCTGTCATCAACGTTACTGTGATTTGTTTCTGGAGAACTGGGTCCTAGCTCAATTACACTGCAACCTCCCCTCACTAAATTAACTGAGGTGGTCAGGTCATGGTACAGAGGCAAAGGATCACAGCCAGGCCTGCCCAGAGCACAGTTCTGGAAGTGGGACCCAGGGGAACATCTGTATCCACAAGCCTCCTTGGTCACAGCCATGCAATTATACACATCATGGAGAAATAAGACAGCAATATAAATGGGGCTATAAGTTTGCTTTCATTTTGTGTTATTGCAACTGTACAGACTTTTTTTTCTTTTTCGGTAGTTATTTTATTCTTTACCTTTTCTTTTTACTTGTCCATTATGTTTTTCTTACCCCTCTATTTTCCCTCTGTCCTTTCATTCCTTTAAACTAAATGGCAACTTTCATGAACAAGCCAGGGAAACTAGCATCAAAATTGTTTATGGGCAGTTCAAACACGAAGTAGCTCGACATATTAACTGGTTCTGATGCTCTCATGGCTGGCCGCTGTCTCTCTTTACACTTCCTTGCCTCTGTGTCACTTCTCCAGCTTCTGTAAGTATTCTGTCCAACATTTTCAGCCCTTACCCTTTTCACTCAGCTATAAAAATTATTCCAACAAGGAGGACTTTTATCTATTGAAATTTCTCTCCTTATTGACTTACTTTTGTTTTGTTTTCTTTCTCCCTCATTCTCTCTGTCCACATTTCAGTTTGCCTGTGTGGAGCTGTCTGGGTAGAATATAGATAAAGTGGTGAAACTGTTCAAACAAAAAAACTAAATACATACAATTTGTGTATGGTTGTAATTGCTGGTGTTACAATAACTGGCAGGAATCTCTCCTTTCAACACAGTAACTGGATCCAGTGCTATGATGCTGAGTCCAGTGAAGAGGCAGATAAAAGCTAAAATGAAAATAAAGCCAAATCACATCACTGTAAAGCAGACACTAAATAACTCTCCGTACTGGCATCAAAGTCATTCCAGTCTTATTGTCCCTCATTGCTTACTGCACACATGCACACACAAAGATGTAAATCCAAGAAAATAAGGTAATAAAATATCTCCCAAAACTCCCAACTCCCTCAAAGCTGATTCACGGGGCATTAATTGGGGGAAAAATAAAGTCACACAGTCAAATTACATGAAATGATAAAATAAGAGACAAAAGATCAGTAAAGTTCTCAGTAAGTTCAAAAATAATATAATTAAACATAATAAAGTGATAGGTGAGCTCACAGAAGACACTAGTAGAAAGCTAGCAGAACTAAACAAAATGTTGCAACACATGAATGATCAGTTTAGTAAAGAATTAGTTCATGCAAAGGCATCAAGCAGGAATCCCGGACTAAAAATAGGGTCACATACCCTGCAAAATTGATGAAGAAATTAGTTCTTTTCATGGCAAACAGTAACCTAAAAAGTTCATTAGCAGAAAACCAGCAGTCAAAAAAATTCTCAAATTTATCCTAAAAAGAGACAATGAAGTCAATAGTGACAAATGGTTTAATGGAAAGAGAACATCAGCTAGAGTAAGATAAGCACAGGGGGGGAAAGAACCAGCAAAAGGAAAGCAAGGCAATGACAGGAATACATCAACACCTTTCAGTCATAACATTCAGCTTCTCAGTCTTAAGACAAAACTGATAAATGGACCAAAAATGAAAGCTATCACTATGCTGCATGCAAAAAAAAAAAAAAAAAAAAAAAAAAACCTTTAGACCAAATCAGATCCAAATTCAAATGTAATCTAAATCCAAATCTAGTGTAAATCCAAATTTTAGACCGAAAATCAAAGAACAGAAAACAATATTCTGGGAGACTAAAAATAGAGTAGAGGGCTGGCCAGATAGCTCAGCGGACTAACGCACCTGCTTCAGCAGAGCGCAGTGCCAGGTGTAGACCCCCAGGGTGCCATGCCATCCCCGTGCCCAGGGCATACTGAGGCAGCTATTGAGACTGGGCATGGTGGAGTGTGCTTGTAATCTCTGTGATCTACATAGTGAGCCCCTCTACACACTGTAGACCCTTATTAAATTCATAAAAAAAGATGAATAAAAATAGTCAAGTAGAGACTGATAACAAAATTCAATCTCTATGGACTGACACCAGGACATCTGGAAAACAATTTGGTGAAGAGCAAAAAAAAAAGAAGCAGATCTCCAAGAATTTCATTGGAGCTGACAGAAAAATTAGGAACTATAGGGAAACTGGAAAAAATAGAGTACGATGCAGAGAAAAAGAACTGCACAGCCTGGGAAGTTGAGTCCAGCTCCTGGGGAGGGAGAACCTGTCTCCACTGACTCCAGGGAGGCCTGGAGAGAGCCAATAAGCCCTAGAAGAAGTAAAGGACAGGCCAACAGAATCAGTCCCAAGGAGAATGAACTGCAAACACATCATAGGAGATTACTCTGAAACTGACACCTCCTGCAAGGAGACCTCAGTCGGAAAAGAAATCCAGTGTAGTGCCCATAAGACCTGGGAGGGTTTAGTAAGAAGCTCTTTTAGAAAAGAATTAATTTTCTGAACAAGGAGATTATGGAGCCACAGAGGAAAGAGATTGAAGTTCTAAAGTGTGCCTGGGGAGAGTCACATGAAGACAAAACTTTCTCTCAGGCTCTCACAGAGAGCATTTTGGTCAAGCATTGGCCGTGACTCATTCACATGGATGACACAGACAAAGGAACTACAGAATAATGTACAGGACTACAAGATAAACCCTGAGAGGACTTCAGTGACCACATAGGAAATATAAAGTTCTTGTGTTGGTATATAAGTTTTGATCTACCTAGGTCTTAACCATCCAGCAGAAAAGTATAAAAATGAAGTATACATT
>PVKA01003355.1:23400-40742 GCA_004027165.1 Ctenomys sociabilis
ATAACTCCCTATGGTTGCAGAATGCTGGACTGTGTTGGATTGTGGTGTCGAGTTCAAGCACCTAAGGTAGTTGAATGTCAATGGAGTGCCCACTTTTGACAGGTGTAGACAAAGGAAGGGTTGTAGAAAGAAAAAATCATGATGTGTGTGTATAGACAGTACAGTTGGGATAGATAACGCTGTGCTTCTACATAATTCTTTGAGAGGCAAGATCTGCACTAATGGTGGTTGGACAGGATATTATGTCAGCTTTTAGTACTATGGTCATCCAATAGGTAAATAATTATTGAATTTTTGATATAATTCAGGTATAAAAAAATAAGATAAGTAAGCAACTACACTTTTAATTCACTGATAAGAGATATCTGTTAAAATAATATCTGTAAATATAATATCATGTATGCACCTTGTACAATACCAAAACATTATGAAAACAGTTTGCAATGTATGAATTCATCGAATCTGTATGGTTAAGGTGTCTTGAAACTGTCTGATTGACATTTGTATTTTAATAAAATAAAAATAAATGAAAAAAATTTTTTTAAAAAAGACTGAATTGCAAAAAGACTTACTTCAGAGTTTCTGCTACAATCTTACCACAATGACTTGGGAAGAGATTGCCACAAGACACAGTCACAGAGCGGGCACAGGCCATAGACCCCTCCCTCAGAAGCTGAAGGTAAGGCTGGGACAGACAAATAGCCCTGACCTCCCTATTGAAAGGCCAGACCAGACATGTGTGGCTTTTAGAGAGGGCTCATTCTGAAAGTTCTGGTGTTGAGTCCTGTGGTCTGCTTGAACCCACTGCTTACAGCCTGCACAGAATTGAGTAGTTCTTTCGCCATCTCCCGATGTGATCTACAATGGTCTATGCGATCTCTGCCAAACTACCAATGTTGTTGCTCTTCACAGAACTGAAAATTCCTAAAGTTCATATGAAAGCACAAAAGACCCTTAATAGCCAAAGTAATACACAGGGAAATAAAGCAAAACTAGAGGTATCATACTACTTGATCCAAGATATAATAAAGAGCCACGTAACAAAAACGGTATGGAATTGATGTAAAACCAGACATATGAACCACAAAGCAGAACTCAGGATGCAAAATTGAATTTGCCTAGCTGGTGAGATAGCTCAGCAACTAACCACATGCTTTAGCAAGTACAAGGACCAGGATTAGATCTCTGGTCCCACATGCCACACCAGCCCCACCCTTGGGGTGCGCTGGGCCTGTAGATCAAGTCTGGGCATCATGGTGCACACCTGCAATCCCAGTGCTGGGGAGGCTGAAAACAGGAGGATCACTACAGGTCAGAGACCCTGTACCAAATACATAAATAAATTTAAAAAGAAAAGTAAATCTACCTATCTTCAGTCAGCTGATTTTCAGTAAAGAAGAAAGAACAGCCTTCCAACAAATGGTGCCAGAAAAGAGAGGATCCACCTGGGAATATGTTGAAACTGGATCCCACCTCTTACTTTATACAAATATCACCTCAAAATTGATCAAAGAGCCAGGGAGATAGCTCAATAGAATAAGCACTTGCTTGGCAAATGCAAGGCCCTGAGTTCAATCCCTGGTACGGAAAAAAAATTGATCAAAGACTATAATGTAAGTCTCTGAAACTACTACAGGAAAAAATAAAGAAACACTGTTTTAGATGGCAATTTCCAGGATAGGACTTTAAAAGCACCGGGAACAAGAACAGGACTTGAAAATGGAGTTGCATCAAATTAAAATGCCCTGCACAGCAAGGGAGTCAGTCAGCAGAGCAAAGGCACAGTATATGGGCTGAGTGCAAATCCTAACAATTAGTCATCTAATGGAAGATAATATCCAGAATATGTGAAAAACTCAAAAGGCTTTTAAAAAGCACGTAATCTAAAAATGGATTAATGATCAAAATTGGTTCTTCACCAAAGAAAAAATGCAAATAGCCAAAAAATATGTGATGAGCTATTATCTCATCCCAGGTACGATTGCTACTATCAATAACAACCCCAAACTGTGAAGTTTTGAGGAGGAAAAAACCTCAAAAATATTGAATTAAACAGCCGGGCGTGGTGGTGCAGGCCTGTAATCCCAGCACTAGGAAGGCTGAGGCAGGAGGATTGTTGTGAGTTCGAGACCAGCCTGAGCTACAAAGTGAGCTTAAGGCCAGCCTGAACCGCACAGTGAGACCCTGTCTCAAAAAGACAGAAAAAGAAAAAAAAAAGAAAAATATTGAATTAAAATAATGATTACTAGAGAGTGGGAAGAGTGTCAAGTGTGGGACATGAAAGCAAAAAAAGAATGGACACGTAAAGTCAGTGCGCATTGTGTGCATGGGTGAACACATCACACTGAGTCTGTTTACCATGTACAAACTGTATACATCAGTAAAAACTAAAATGAAACAAAACTGTGAAAGAAAAAGAAGACATGAATATAGGACTTGACGTTCAAAGCCAGGCATCCATAAGCACTGAAGCTAGCTGAAGAGCACATGGAGAAGTTAGTAGAGAGGATGGCATTGCCTTTGTTTCCTTTCAAGTTGGTTTTTCTTTTGAAAACTACACCTATTAATGTGTGAAAAATAAGGGACAGTGGTTACAAAATGGTAATTAAAGGCAAATTTACTTTTTTTGTTATTTATTTTTTTCATTGAAGAACAAAGAGCAATGAGACAGTTTCAAGACAAATTAACAGGACACATTTGATAAATGAATACATTGCAAACTGTTTTCGTAATGTGTTGGTGTCATACAAGGTGCATACATGATATTATACTTACATATATTATTATAGCAGATGTCTCTAATCAGTGAATTAAGTGAGTGTAGCTATATACTTATTTTATTTTCTATAGCTGAATTATATCACAGATTACATAATTAGTACTTTCTACATTATTATCTTCCTAATGGTTGTCCATAGTACTAGAAGTTGATGTAATATCTTGTCCAACCACTATTAGTGCAAATCTTGCTTCTCATAGAGTTATGCAGAAGCATGGAATATTTATCCTAACTGCATGTTTATACACACACATCATGGTTCTTCCTTTGTTCCCCCCTTTTTTGTCTAGACCTATCAAAAGATGGGCACTTCATTGTCATTAAACCAATTTAGGTGCCTGAACTCAGCCAACACAGGCCAGCATTTTACAATAATAGTGAGTAATCTGAAGTTGCTGACTATAGCCATTTATAGCTCAACTTATTATTATGGCACTGTATTATATACCTGATTTTTATATGTTTCTGCTGGATGGTTAAGACCAAGATAGAGCAAGACCTATATCCAAAAAATGTAGCTTTTGTTTCTTATAAGGTCAGTGAAGTCCCCTCAGGGTTTATCTTGTAATCCTGTACCTTATTCTGTAGATATTTTGTCTGTGTCTTCCATGTGGATGAGTCAATGGCCAATGCTTGACCAGTTTGCTCACTGTGAGAGCCTGAGAGAAAGTTTTCTCTCCATGTGACTCATCCCAGGCACACTATACATCATCAATCTCTTTCCTCTGTGGCTCCATAATCTCCTTCATCAGAAAATTTGGGACACAACTGAATTTCATGATGTTGCAATACAGGATCTCCTATGTCCTGAATCTTCACTGACCTTGAAAGGCTAGGGCCAAAATGTTTGTTGACCTTGCAGCTCTTCTATTTCTTCAATTTTGATCTGTGAACTTAGGTTGTTAACCATCAAGAAGAAAAGCTGATTAGTACCCTGCAGCATATGCCGTTCACTTTGTCCTAACTATCTGACTCAATATTTTTTAGTTGTTGTACATTTCTATTTGTATTTCTGTTTTTGACTTCTTATACTAGGGAGACTAGACGATATGTGCACATGTGTGTCTGGTTTATTTCACTTATGAGTTCAAGTGGCATCCACTTCAATATAAATGCTTCAAGTTTATCATTCTTTATAGCTGAGTAATACTCCATTATGTAGAAATATCACATCTTTTTCAACCATTCCTCATGTGATGGACATCTTGGTTGTTTCCAAGATTTTACTATCATAAACTGTGCTGCTATAAATATAGGTACACATATATCACTATGACATAATGTTTTCAGTTCTCTGGGAAAATTCCCAGTAGGGGAATAGCCAGCTTGAATGGGACTTCTAGTCCTACTCTTTTGAGGAGGCTCCACACTGATCTCCACAATGGTTGTACCAGTCTACATTCCCACCAGCAGTGGAGAAGTGTTCCCTTTTCCCCACAACCTCGCCAACATTTGTTGTTGGTTGATTTCCTTATAATAGCAATTCTTTCTGGAGTGAGATGGTATCTCAGTGTTGTTTTTATTTGCATTTCACAGATGGATAGCGATGTGGAGCATTTTTCCATATACTTATTCGCTTCTTTAATTTCGTCCTCTGAGAAGTGTGTATTCACCTCAGACACCCATTTCTGAACAGGATATTTAAATTTGAGGGCTGTAGCACATCTTAGTTGTTTATATATTCTAAAGATCAGACCTTTGTCTGATTGCTTATTAGTTAGGATTTTTTCAAAATTTATGAGTTTTCTTTTCACTTGCTTGGTAATTACTTTTGACGTGCAAAAACTTCTCACTAACAGGTGGTCCCAGTTTTTAATTCTTTCATGTGTTTCAAGTACGAATATACTTTTGTTCATGAATTCTTTACCTACCCTATGTCTTCAAGAGTTTCTTGTACTTTGTCTTCCAAGAGATTGAGTGTTTCTGTTTTAATGTTTAGTTCTTTAATCCATTTTGACTTTAGCTTAGTGCATGGTGATAGAGCTGGGTCAAGTTTTAGTTTTCAGCATGTAAAAACCAAGTTTTTCCAGCACCATTTGTTAGAGAAGCTATCTTTCTTCCAAGGAGCTTGTTTGGCTCCCTTGTCAAAGATCAGATGGCTGAGTGTGTTCGTAGATGCCTCTGCATCTTCTAACCTATTCTATTGATCCTCAGGTCTATTCTGTTACCAATATCATGATGATTTTTCACAGTGGCTTTGTAGTATAATTTCAAGTCAGGAATTCTCATGCCTCCTGCCTTGTCTTTATTGGCCAAGATTGCCTTTGCTATTCTAGGTCTTTTCTGGTTCTAAATAAAGTTTATGAACAATTTCTCTAGGTCTTGGAGTTATGTTGGTGGCAGTTTGATAGAGATTGCATTAAATCTGTACAGAAATTTTGGGAGTATGGCCATCCTCAGAAAGTTAGTTCTTCCTATCCAGGAGCATGGAATATTTCTCCACTTTCTGAAATCCTCTATAATCTCTTTTCTTAGGGTGTTGTAATTTTCTGTGAAAAGATTTTGACATCCTTGGCTAAGTGAATTCCAAAATATTTCATTTTCTGCGGTGCCATAGTAAAAGGTATTGTTCCTATTGTTTCCATTTCAGTGTGCTTGTTATCTGTGTAGAGGAATTCTATTGACTTTTGAATATTGATTATGTATCCTGCTATGCTATTGAATTTCTGTATCAGTTCTAATAGTTTCTTGGGGGAATTTTTGGGGTCTTCCAAGTAAAGTATCATGTCATCTGCAAATAGTGATAATTTAACTTCTTTACCTATTCTTATTTCCTTTATTTGTCCCTCTTTTCTAACTGTGGCTGTGGCTGTGGCTGTGGCTGTGGCTAAGGATTCCAAAACTATATTGAATAGGAAAGGTGATAGAGGACATCCTTGTCTTGTACCTGATTTAAGAGTAAAAGATTTCAGTTTTTCCCCATTTAGGATTATATGAGCTTTTGGGTTGTCATAGATCAATTTTTATCAAGTTAAGGTAGAGTCCATCTATTCTAATTTTCTGTACGACCTTGTGCATGAATGAGTGTTGGACTTTGTCAAAGGCTTTCTCTGCATGGATTGAGATGATCATGTGGTTTTTAGATTTCAATCTATTAATATAGTGTATTACATTTATAGATTTTCAAATAATGAACCATCCTTTTATCCCTGGGATGAATCCTACTTGGTCATGGTGTATGATCTTCTTGATGATTTGCTGTATTCTATTTACTAGCATTTTATTGAGGATTTTTGAATCTATGTTCATGAAGGAGATTGGCCTGTAGTTCTCCTTTTTAGCTGTGTCTTTCCCTGGTTTTGGAATCAGTATAATACTTGCCTCTAGGAATGATTTTGGGAGGACTGCTTCCTTTTCAATTTCATTGAAGAGTTTGAGGAGTGTAGGGATTATATCCTGTATAAATTTCTTTCAGAATTCAGCTGTGAATCCTTCAGCACCTGGACTTTTCTTTTTCGGTAGTCTTTTTTATTACAATTCACATTTCATTGGCTGTTATTGGCTTGTTGAGATTTGTTATATCTTCTTGGTTCAGTTTTGGTAATTTGTACCTTTCTAGGACTCTGTCCATTTCATCTGTGTCTTCTATTCTGTGAGGGTAAAGTTTCTCACAGTAGCTATTGGCAGTCTTCTGGATTTCCACTGGGTCTGTGGTGATTTTACCCTTCTCATTCTTTATTGCTTGTATGTGAATTTTTTGTTTTCTCTTTTTGATGAGGTTATCTAGAGGCTTATCAACTTTATTTAGTCTTTCAAAGAACCAACTTTTTGATTTGTGGATTCTTTGAACTGTTTTCTTCACCTCAATTGAATTAATTTCTGCTCTAATCTTTATGATTTCTTCCCATCTTTGCATTCTGGGTTTCGTTTGATCTTCTTTAGCTAGATGTCAGAGGTGCAATATAAGGGTGTTTATTTCTTCCCATTCTGTTTTCCTAATGTGTGAGTTCATAGCTATGATTTTCCCTCTAAGAACTGCTTTCATCGCATCCCATAAATTCCTGTAAGTTGTGCTTGAATTTTCATTGAATTGTAGACATTGTTGAATTTCTTGTTTAATGTTTTCTATGACCCATTGATTGCTGAGTAGGGTGTTGTTTAATTTCCATGAATTTAGAGGGTTTTTCAGGTTTCTTTTGTCCCTTAGTTCCAGTTTCATTGCACTGTGGTCAGATAATGTGCATGGGATTATTTCTGTTTTCTTGCATATACTTAAGCATGACTACTGGACTTGTATGTGATCTAGTTTGGAAAATGACCCATGTGCAGCTGAAAAAAATGTATATTCAGCTGTGTTTGGGTGGAACACTCTGTATATGTCCACCAGGTCCATGTTTTCCAAGCTCTGGTTCATTTCTGCTACTTCTTTGCTAATTTTTTGTTTGGTTGATCTATGTTTTTGAGATAAAGGGGTGTTAAGGTCTCCTGTTACGACTGTGGTCTTAGATATTAGGTTTGTCATGTGCATTAAGATTTTTCTTACATAGTTGGGTGCTGCAGTGTTTGGTGAATAGATATTTATGAATGTTACCTCTTCCTCTTGAATTTTTCCCCTAACCAATATAAAGTGGCCTTCTTTGTGTCCATTCATCATTCTTGGTTTGAACTTGAGACAGTCTAAGAACAGAATTGCTACTCCTGCTTTTTTCTGAGGTTCTGGGGCATGTAGTATTTTTTCAGTTCTTTGACTTTGAGCCTATGAATGTTCTTTTGAGTTAAGTGTGTTTCTTGTATACAGCATATTGTAGGATTTTGTTTCCTAATCCACTGTGCCAGTCTATTTCTCTTAATTGGTGAATTGAGTCCATTTACATTGATTGTTATAATTGAAATGTGTTGACTTATGATTGTCATGATATTTACCTCCTATTGTTTATTCCTTTGTATCCTATGTTTAATTGTCTGTCCTGTTTAGTGAGTTCCTTCCATTCTCATTCATGGAGTTCTGGTCATTGTGGTCTCTCTGTAGAACATCTTTCAGTAGCCTGTGTAGTGATGGCTTTGTCATCGTGAAATTCTTTATTTGTTCTTTATTGTGGAAGTATTTCGCTTCTCCATCAAACTTGAAAGAGAGGTTTGCAAGGTATAATAGTCTTGGCTGGAATTTGTTTTCATACAGGACTTGAAGAACTCTGCTCATGCTCTCTTTGCCTTCATGATTTGTATAGAGAACTAGGCTGTAATTCTGATGGGTTTTCCTTTGAATGTGATCTGCTTCTTCTCTCTAGCAGCTTTCAGTATATTATTCTTGTGTTGGATTTCTATTATATGTCTCAGTGTGTTTTTACTTGGGTTGAAGTTATTTGGCGTTCTGTATGCTTCACTTACCTGAATGCTGGTTTGTTTCCTCATATTTGGAAAGTTTTCTGCAATTACTTCTGCCCATATTCTTTATATCTTTTGTATTGACTCCTTCCTTCTCACTGGTGCCAATTAATCTCACATTGTTCATCCTGGCATCATCTTGCCGGTGATGGATTATTTTTTCCTGCATCTTCATTGTTTTTAAGAGATCATTTCTCACCTTTTCACTAGCTGCACCAGTGTCTTCAAGACCTGAAACTCTATCTTCGCTTTCACTCAAATGGTTTTATAGACTCATGATTGATATTTTTAGTTCCTCTATATCTCTTTGACTCTGCTTCATGCATTCTATTTCTTTTCTGTATTGCTCATTCCAGGAATGCATCATATTTCTGATCTCCTCTATTTTTTTTATCCATGTCTTCTTTAGAGGTAGCTATTAATTCTTTTTCTGCAGAGTTTCTTCCAAATTGGGTTTCCTCTGTATAGTTCCAGCACTGTTTCTGTATTTCAGATGCTATGATTTCAAATAATTCTTTTTTGCATTCAAGAATTATTTCTGCTTTGAGTTCCTCATGACCTTTGTACTGTTGTTTCTTTGCTTCAGACGCTGTTAAGTCATACAATTCAGCTGGAATAGTGTTCTCTGCACTTGTTCTGAGTGAGCATTGGGTTTCCCCCAGATGTTTCTGGATTTGATTCATTACTTCAGATTTTATGTATTCAAATATTTCTTTTTTTATTTCAGGTGTTAGTTCTGGTCTGAGTCCCTCTATACATTTCTGCTGTTGTTCCTTTGCTTCCATCTCTGTTAACTCATTTAGTTCAGCTAAGCTAGTGTCCTCTGCACTTATTGGTGAACTTGTGACCTGAGACTGTATTTTTCTCCTTGTCTTTTTCATTTTGTATAGCAGTGACCTCAGACCTTTGGTGTAGAGCTTTGGTCCAGCTATAACCTTAATGCTTAATGAGATTTGGGTGTCAGTCTATTAAGTTTGATATTATCCAGTTATGCCTGGCCTGGATCTAACTGTTGTATTCAGTTCATTTTTGCTGCAGCTCCTGTGGTTCCCCTCTGTTAGGTCGCTGGTCAGGGGAGCACTGGGGGCACAGAAGCTCTCCCTCACACTCATCAGGCCAGGCCGAGGTGTATCAAGTGCCAGGAGGGTTACCAAAAGTTCTCGCTCTCATGATGGGCTTGGGGGCAGGGACTCTGAGCAGTTGCCAGACAGGTCTGTGTGGGGTGTCTCAGGCAAGTCTCTGTCTAGCATGTCTTGGGGCCTGAGGCTCCGGATGGCACAGAGCACACAGGGAGTACCCAACTGCTCTCCCTGAGACTCACCACACACTCAGGTAACTTGGACGCCTAGGGAGTCTTGGAAATTCCCAGTCACTTGTCGGGCTTTGGGGCAGGGGCTCCAGAGCATTGCAGGCCAATGGGCCCTGAGGTCTCCGGCCAGTCGCTCTCTCACTGTGGATTAATACAAATTTTCAAAGCATACAATTTGAAGCTAATTCAAGTCTGAAGAACCCAGTGACGGTGATTCTGAAACAGCAGAAGCAGTGCCCAGCTTATCCCAAGCCAATCTGCCAATACACATAAGCATGAGCTAAACAAAAGATAGATCTTCTGAAATAAAGAGTGATTGAGATTATAAAATTAAAATTCATTAGAGGTCTCCATCAACTGATATTTTTTAGGTTCTCTGTTGACCTTATGGAGATATTTGATTTGTTGCATCTAATTTCGTTTGGGCCCAGAATCATGGGAAGAATGAATTATGTGAGCCAAGGTTTATATGTACCTCTATATCTGCAGGGTTGAAAGATATAGAAATTGAATACCTTCTATCATTATGCAATGAGAATGGAGGGTGGGCATTCACATCAATGATAATTTGTAGGTTTCTGTTTAATATCTGTAGTTCTCTTACTCAGAGTTAGTGACACTGGCCTTCAGGTGGCTCTAGTTTACCTGGCTGTGCCACATCAGTGAGACACTGCTCATCCATCTCACCTTTGATCCTTCTAGAATGAGATGAGAGGTAAATCTAGACACAGATGCACATTGTGTGCACACACAGACAGACACATGCACACACACTCAAACAGGTAGTGTTTTAATTGACAGCACTGACTGTAAAATATAGCTCCTTGCTAACTACTTATTTAGACATTCTGTGAGGTGAAGTAACAACTAACATCACATTGGGTGGTGGTAGTCACATGGCCATTTTGCAAAGCACCCACAGCTTTTTCCTACAAACTGAAATACAATGTCTAATTCACAGTGAAACACGCAAGCCAATAAAAACCATCTGAATGGAAACACTTTCAGCATTATCCTAGAGACACAGGCTTTCTTGTTTTTTTATTTTTTGAAGTCCAGTATATGTGAAAAGAAACACAATTGCCACCTCAGAACACTTTTGAGGAAGAGCTAAGTTACTTTCAAGAAGTGGTAAGGTACTTTTTCAGTGTCCCACTTTCATGTTAAAGTAATCAGTCCTTCTGCAACCCTCCTTTACCCCTCTTTCCTTTGTTCTTTCAGTTGGTGGGCAGATACATTTGCTGCCACAACCAAGGGAATGTTGCTTTTATCACCTTTTCTGCCTTGCAACTTTAAAGATCCTCTCTTGTCTCTGATTGCATAGGCAGTAGTCATAGTTGTACTAGATATGTTTATATGGGTAGTGTGTTTTTGTCCAACTTGGACTGAGCATGTCCCCACCATCTGACCACAGGATATCCTAAACCCTGTTTTTCTAACCTATACCTTCCCCCTGTTCTCTCCATTTTAGAACTCTTGGTAGAAAAAGCTGAGCTTTTTATTCTATATTTTGAATTTGTTGATCCTATGTCTGTGGGAATGTGTGTGTGTGTGTGTGTGTGTGTGTGTGTATTCATTTTGTTGTTGTTGGTGGTGGTATTTATTGATTTCTTTTCTTAGTATATTGATCTTTCATGATATTTGTAATTTGTTCTCTTTGCTCATTTTATAAATAAAGTTTTATTCTTTCAATTTGTTTTGTTATCTGAAGATCTACAGAATTTTATCTTGCTTTTTATGACATCAGGGAACTCATCTCCCCCGAAAAATATTTTTAAAAAATTATGGGGGGCAGGGAGACAGCTCAGTGGTTTAGGTGCCTGTCTCAAAAGTGCAACGTTCAGAGTTTGATCCCCAGTACATATATATACATATATACATGCACACACATATATATAAAATAGAGAGAGAGAGAGAGAGAGGTAGGGAGAGAGAGAGAAAAACTATGGGAACTCATCTTAAAATAAATCATTTCTTTATGTGATTTATAAATTATACCTTGGAGTGTGCTCCAGACAGCTCAGTGGATTAAAGCAACTGCTTAGGCAGACACAGGGACCAGGGTTCTACCCCTGGCATGTCGTGCTGGCCCCACCCCAGGGCATGCTGAGATTATGATTGAGATAGGGCGTGGTGGCACGCACTTGTAATCCCAGTGCTTGGGAGGTTGAAGACAGCAGGATCACTACAAGTCTGATCTGTGTAGCGAGGCCCTGTAAACCTTATACTAAAACACATAAAAAATAAAATAAATTATGCCTTGGAACTTATTTTTATCAAAAATTACTCCCTTGTTCATTTTCATATCCTACAGAAATGTAGTCATGTTTCAACTTGGAACCTTCACAATCTATGACTTAGGCTTCTGGTGAAAGTGTTTTGTTTGTTTTGCTTTAATTCTCAGAGACCTGAACACAGAAACTTTTCATCAGTTAGGTGGACTGAAGAACTCAGTCTTCTAAATTCACTTTTCAGAGAGAGACAGCCATTCTAGCCTCCAGACATCATGCACAGTTTTTTCTCCAGCCTCAGATACAAACCCAAGGCCATGACTTCTTCGCCTGTTTGCAAAGCCCAGTTACTATCGTGGCGTGGGAGCACATGCCTGTCATCCCAGGACCCTGCAAGGCCAAGGCAGGATGATCACGATTTCCTTCCTAGCCTGGGCAACTTAGTGACCTCGACCCTGTATCAACATTTTGAAAGCAATTCCCAGGACTTCAAAAGCAGAACAAAGTAACAAAAAATTACTACATTAAATAAACAAATATATATTATAATAATATTTATTTTCTGTTGTCAAAATTCAACCTAGAAATGCCTGAGCTTACCATGCTTCCATCTCTCTTCCAGTACAATGAATTATTGATGATATTTTGAAAGCCATGGCTAGATTCCATCTCTTTTCCCATGCTCCTTATGTGCTGGTTCTGTAACAGAACCACCCATGCGACCAAACCTGGCAGTTGCACTAGTTTATTGCAGTGATTCTTCTGGTAGTTTTTTTACTTCAGTCTTTGGAGTCCCTTCCTCTGACATAAGAAAAACTTCTAGGAACTTTTTTCCCTCAAAATCAAAATACTCTTTTCTCTGCTGTGCTGATTCTGACCAAAGCCCACACTCATGCAGGATAGGCAAAATGCCCAAACTGTCCTCTCCCTTTCTATGAGCCCTGGAGCAGCGTTACTCCTATGTTCAGTATTTATTTATTTTTTATTTTATCGAAGTACAAATACCAATGAGACAGTTTTAAGACACCTTAACAGGATGGATTCGATAAATTAATACATTGCAAACTGTTTTCATAATGTTTTGGTATCATACAAGGTGCATACATGATATTATGCCTCTTATCAGTAAATTAAGAGAGTGTAGCTGTTTACATATTTTATTTTTTATACCTGCATTATATGAAAGATTCAATAATTAATACTTTCTACCTTGTTATTTTCCTACTGGTTGTCCATAGTACTAGAAGCTGACATAATATCCTGTCCAACCACTACTATTGCAAATCTTGCTTCTCATAGAATTATGTAAAAGCACGGCATATCTATCCCAACTGTACTATTTATACACACACATCATGAGTCTTCCTTTCTATACCCCTTCCTTTGTCTACACCTGTCAAAGATGGGCCCTCTATTGTCATTCAACCAATTTAGGTGCCTGAACTCAACAACACAATCCAACACAGTCCAGCATTCCACAACAATAGTGAGTTATCTGAAGAAGTTGTCAACCATAGCCATCTATAGCCCAACTTATTATTATGGCCCTGCGGTGTATACCTCATTTTTATACTTTTCTGCTGGATGGTTAAGACCTAGATAGAGCAAGACCTATATATCAACACATGTAGTTTTTGTTTCTGATGAGGTCAGTGAAGTCCCCTCAGGGTTTATCTTGTAATGTGTGTTCAGTATTTATATAAAGCTGGTATAGACATGTCCAATGAATGAGAGTGGGGCATTCTTTCTTCTCCATTTGTACTACTATTAATTAATTTATTTTTAAATTAATTTTATTAAGAAACAAATCGCAGTTTCAAAACAGGTTAGTAGGACAGTTACAATAAGTAATACATTGAATATTGTTGCCTTCATAACAGTTATTCATAGTACAAGATTCAGATATATTGTATCCAAACAGTACTTCTGACTGACCTAATCACATACAGAAGTTTCATCTCTTGTTATATAGATCTTGCTTTATCTTGGTCTTAACCATCCAGCAGAAAAGTATAAAAAGAAGTATAAAAAGTAAAGCCATTTCAACATGCTGAGCTGTAAAAGGCTCAAGTCAACAACTTCTGACATTGCCAGTCCTACAGATAACTCACTACTATTATGGACTACCATAAATTTGAATTCACAACATCAAGACAGTCCTGTGACTTTTTTTCCTTGTCTCTTATTTTCATTTATTGCCCTTTTTTAAAACAAACATTTACTTGAGAGACAGTACAGCAGTAATTGATACGATATTAGAAGTTGTCCATATTTAGAAGACCAGAATGACAGGTGTTCCAAGCATGGCCCTAGCATTATGCATTGCTATCTTCAGTGCAGTTGTTTAGTTCACAGGTATCAGCAAATATAGTCAGTGAGAATCCTACCAATCAATTGCTAGTTTCAAAACCCTGCTGATATGTCTCAGGATCATTGCCTTAGAAATCTTGTGCATATAAATGTATGGCTTTGCCCCTGTCATGTTTCCTAGCTTTTCTCTTTGCCCTTTCTTCATTGTTTAATTCTTAAGTTCTTGCTTTCCTTTTAATTGTGTTGTTCCTTTGTCTTAACCATTCAGCAGAAAAGTATAAAAATGAGGTATAAAAAGTAAAGCTATATTAATATGTTGAGCTGTGAAAAGTTCAAGTCAACAACCTCCGACATTACCAGTGCTATGGATAACCCACTACTGTTATGGACTACCAGACTATATTGGATTATTTTGAGAAATTCACGCATCTACAATATTTAAATGGTAACTGAATACCCATCTGTGACAAAACTAAACAAAGAGGGGATAAAAATGAAGGACCATTTTGTATCTGTATATACAAAATAGTTAGTGTAGATATACAGCTACTTTCTCTTACTTCAATGAGAAGAAAGATTTGTACTAATGCTGTTTAGACAAGATATCATATCTGCATCTTGCACTATGAATGACTACTACAAAGAAAATATGAAACGTATTAATTATTGTAACTGTCCTACTAACCAGTTTTGAAACTATCTCATTGCTATTTCCTTTTCAATAAAATTAATAATAAAAATACAATAAAATAAATAAATTCACAACATCTATTCACATATGTATAGCCCAAACTATTACATCATGCTAGGAATGTCTTCTTGAGAAAGTACTGTTATTGAACAGCATTTTGAAAATCTGCTTCCTGGAAAATTTTTCTATACTGAAGCCTACGTCAAGGTCTTATAATTGCAAAAGTAACGCAGGCCAGATTTTGTAACCCCATATCAAAAAGAGGTCTGTGTTTCGTGAGATCTTGAGTGCCAATTATGGCAGAAACTGGTTGATTATTCAAGCCCATTCCCTGTTCTTCCTTTCTGTATTTTTTTATGTATTTAATACAAGGTCTACAGGGTCTCACGACATAGATTGTACTCAAAGTGATTCTCCTGTTCTCAGCCTTCCAAGCACTGGGATTACAGGCACACCATCATGCTCAGTCTCAATTGCCCTCTCAGCGCACCCTAGGGGACATTCCCAGCCCTGGCCATGGCACTGAGCTATCTGGCCACACATTCCCCCTTTCTTCCCTGATGCCCAGCCATACTCCCTCATCACCCTTGCAGTTAGGTGTGGCTATATGACCATGCTACTGACAAGGAAAGTGTCTGACCAGCAAGAAATCTCAAGCATGACTCTTCATCTATCATTAGTCTATATGACAATATCTAAGTCAATATGGGAACCAGATATTGAACATAATGAAGGTTCTTGAATTATTTTCTGTACTATGTGGTTGACTGGTCTCTCATATCTTACTCTTAACCTCTCAACAGGATGTTTGAAAAGCTAAAAGTAAATGCCTATTCTTTACAGTCCCTGGGCTCTCAGCTTGTACTCCTTACAGCAGCTGACCATGCCTAACACAGTGATCGAAGTGTTAAGGACCATTTCTGTTGTCTGCCACCCACCTTTGCTCTACTAGTGTTGTTGCTTGGTGGTAATTAGCACAGTTTTGCTAAGAATGAGTACCAAAAGACTTCTTAATGAAATGTTCCTCTTGCACAGGTTGTTAAGGGGATTACTGTAATATTTTTGTAAATCTTTCGGGGGTTCTTGGGGAGAGAGCTTCACAGAAAGCAAAATAATGATGCTAATTTTATTATACATAATAATTTAAATGAATAATGCTGCATAATATAAATAGAGCAGTCTGAAGAAACAATTGTCTCTGTGAAGTAAACTGTGAATATATCAGAATAATTTCATGGAACAAATTAAAACACTTGGTACAATCTATGCCTTTTGTTCTCTTTTATTTTCATAGGTATACAGCTAAAATGCTGATAGAACAGTAATAGTTATGTCTATCTAAAGAAAAAGAAAGCTAATCCTTTTCTTTTTTAAAAAAATCCAATCAGTTTTACTTATAAAAACAACAAAAACTTTTAATCTCTGATTTAAACACTCTTCTCATTCGCCAAAACTAGGTAAGCTTTTCTTCTGGCCTAAGGACCTTCTGATTCAATGTTGTTTCCATATAAGAGAATTGGTTCTCTAGGGTGAAGGATTCTCCTGTTCAGGATGTTCTTTATCAGCCTGATACCCTGGCCAGAGCCAGGACCCAAGTACCATGATTAAGGCTATCTTCTGAACTGCTAAGAAAAACACAAAATGCATTGGTGTGTAAACAATGGCCCCTCATTAATTACAGGGCTTTGTAGCCTGCTAGATTCTCCCTTTGTAAAGTGTTGTTCTCTTTTAAATCACAAGGTTCCTCTTATCTCAGGGTGCCACTCTTACACATGCTCTGTGAAACCTCACAGTAAGCTTCCCATTTCTTTCTATTCCCAAGAGTCTCCACCTACCTGTTGATCTGCAGACCATTTTATTCAAGAACCTTAAGGAAATACTCATTTAGTTGCATTGTCTAACTCAAGGACTCAAGGGCTCAAGTTCAGGACTACTGTCAATGGCTGCATTGGTTGTGCAAGTCATACCTCCAGGGGGCGCCATAGGTACAGCTCACAGTGCAGACTGATGTACTGCGGCACACAACCCTTATCCTGTACTCTCTAGTTCTTTGATGTCCTGGGTTTCTCTGCCTTTCAATCTTGCTATGAATATAATCAGAATTATTTTTCCCCTCCGTTCAGAAGTATCAGAGCTCTTGTTGCTAGTACTTTCTTTACTTTCTTAATCCTTCATTGGATCTATTCTTAGATCTTTCAGCTTTTTGATTCCCCTGGCTCCTTCATTTCTACGTCTTCTGTGGACCCTCAATTTCCTACACATCCAGATTCCACATCCTGTCACCTGGACACCGTTGCAGACAGTCCCTCCTAGCTCCTTCAGCTGCCCTGTTCTCTGTCATGGACTCTGGACCTGTTCAACCTGGACTGAGCTCCTCTTGCTTGATTCTTCAATTTGGTTCGGCTTCTTTTGATTTATAATCTACTAAATGGCTAATATAATACAGGTCTAAATAAATGATTGTTGCTGTATCCAAATCAATGCCCAGCAGAAAAAATGACCATAGGGCATGCACTAGTATCACAAGAAAGGAACTCAGTGGCCCATGGTTTCATTAAAAGTGATGAGCTAAGGTACCACCACCCACATGTGATGCCCGTATGTGTGACTGCCCGTGTGTGGACGCAGCCTCCTCTGAGCTCTTGGGGAGCCACATAGCCTTTCACTGGTCCACAGATGTCTCTTGCTCCCCTTCCC
>PVKA01003355.1:40842-79299 GCA_004027165.1 Ctenomys sociabilis
TTTGCATATGCTGTTTTATTTTCAGTTTCATACAAACCATTGTCTTTCCTCACACTTAAGACTAAACTCTGATCATGCTGTACTGTCAGCCTTTGGCATCTTCTTCAGAGAACTTGCCTCACTAAGGACCACATCCTTTTAGTTTTTGAGTGTTTTCTGTGATCAGTGTTTGCAGCATGTAAGGTTTACATTCCCTGGGTGAAGTTGATACATACAGAGAACGCATCTGAGCTCCTATTTTCATCCCATACCCTCTCCTCCTTCCATTGCTTGCCCCCTTCCCATTTGAGAGCTATCCATCTCCCCACTTCCTATTATCTGTCTTTTAGTTTACTATCATAGTTATAAGTTGGGTTTCTTATATAAGAGAAACCATGTGATACTTAAGCTGTGTGTCTGATTTATTTCCTTCAATAATTTCTCAAGGTGCATCCGTTTTCCTACAAATGACCCAAGTGTATCTCTTTTATGGGAGAGAAGTACCCCTTCTCCACATTATGCAAAAACAACGTTTTCTCATTTTATTATACTATATTCTGTTTTTTTTCTTTTTGGCAGTACTAGGGATTGAACTCAGGACCTTGCACTTACCAGGCAAGTGCTTAAACTGCTGAGCTATATCCCCAGCCCTATATCCAGCCTTTTTTCTTTTAGTTTCCTTCCTTCTGCATAAAAAAAATCTAGTCAGTAATAAAAAAATCCACTAAATCCTTTATCTGTTTTTAAGAACACTTTTACCCTTTCTTAATCCAGTGCTTAAAATAAAAGTCTGCTTTCTGTGGGCCACGAAGGTAGCTCAGAGCTCTAAGCACCTACCTATGCGAGTGCATAGGCCCTGCCCCCAGGTGTTCTGAGCCAGCACCAGGACCCAGCATGGTGACACATGCCTATAACCCCAGTGCTAGGGAGGCTGAAAACAGGGGGATCACCATGAGTCCGAGCTGCGTAGTGAGACACTGCACCAAACATATAAAACTTAGATTTTTAAAAAAGGCTACTTTCTGACCTTTCCTAAACTACGAAAGGTCTTGCTCGCACTCTGGTCCTGGACCATTTGTTACCAATTCTCATCGCAAAGTTCCCTCTCCAGATCCCCTATCCCTGTGTGGTGCAGCTTGGAGGGCTGTGAGGGAGAGGCAAAGCAGGAGCTCCGTGCTCCAGTTGCAGGCAACACATAGAGGGAGAAGGACTAGTGGGTCACAATGGCTTTCGTGATGCACTAAGGAGCCCCTCCTTCCACTCACAGAGGCAGACCCTGGGAGGGAGCTGCCCACTGACACTGAGACCCTAAATGCTCCCAGACTCCCAACAGTCTTTGAGGAAGGTTTGCCTCAGTGTTTGTTTCAGAGTGAGAGACTTGGAGTGAGTTTTTCTGACTGAGCACTGACCTGCCAGATTCTCTAGTAACAGCTACCTCCTCTCAGGGACAGCTGCTCCCAGCTCTGTGACTGACTTTGCAACAAGTCCTGTAAGCCCTTAATTATACATTAAACCTTCAGTGCACAAGAGGTGGTGTGGTTTCCCTGAATACTGAGAGAATAGCTTCAACACCTCACACCTAATATGTTCTAGAAAATACAACTCAACACATTTCCATCTTTTTTGTTTGTTTGTTTTTTGGCAGAACTGGGATTAAACTCAGGCACTTGTGCTTGCCAGGGAAGCGTTGATTCCACTGAGCCATCTTCTGGCCCCTCCATCTTTGTTGACCTCTCTGAAACTTTGGCCAATGTTGATAATTACTTCCTTGAGTACTTTACCTTCTAGGACCTTCCTGTTCTGAATACACTATAAGGGATATTTACAAACATAATATATTTATAAGGCAATGTCCTCTAGAAAGGAATAAACCTCCATAAATCTAGAGAGGAAAATGCAGCTGAACCTCTCATGGCAAATCACTACCCCTTTGAATTATAGCCCCATAAATTCTGTAACCATATTTCTGGTGCCTTCAAGTAGTATATGAGGTATCTTGGCAGATACAATGACTTCTTGTCCTCTTCAATTTTTCCTCTGAAATGTGTCTCTACTATTTATGCAAACAGATGTTCTTGATTCTCCATCCTCCATATTTTTTACGTTTCTGATTCCTTAAGTAATGAACAAAGGGCGAAAAATGAGTGAAAAGTATAGATTTTGTATGAGCAAAGAAAGCCAACTGAGAGCTCCTCTGTCTAGAATATACAGGCTCAAAATGCTAGATTTATTCATGTAAATATCTTACCTGGCATCAAAAGCAAAGTTCTTGACATTTTCTACTATTAGAATTCTGTAGAGAATACACATCAATTGTTTGCATGTGTATACAAGTAATTCCCAAGTATTACTCAAAAAAATAAAAAGTATATATTTATGCAAAACATGAATTCATTATATTGGGTACTTTTGGAAATATAGGGAAAGAAGTTTAACTACTTTATGATATAATATGCTAATAAGTCAAATAGTAGCAATTAATCTAATGTGTGAGACTTGTTACTCCATAATATTTGATACTCCACATGCTGTCAACACAGATAGACAATTTCTATAATTTTGTAAAAACTAGGTCAAAGTGATGTAGCTGTACTATACATAATCTAGCCCATTTGGTCAATATTTTAAGTCTAACAGAAATGTGAATTCCATAATACCATGAGGTGAAACATGGATTTCTAAAATAGAAGTAATGAGAAAATGCCTTATATCACCAAAATAAATTCATATGTGGAAAATCTGAGTGTAGTACAATAGGCTTAAATAAGGAATGCTGCATATGAAACAAACAAGAATTTGAGTATGATAGTCACTTTGGTTGATTACATCATAGCCTGAATTTAGAAAGTCTATGATGTTACCATAGAAACTGTTTTTGCTTAAATGCAATTGTAGATATTCTTTAAGTACAAATTAAATTAATTGAATGCTTGGATACAATGTTGGAAACATTTTTTGAAGCTTAAAGAACATTTTAACATACCTACCTAGAAAAATTAACAAGAGTGATAGAAAACAACAAATACATAAATTAGTAAACCAAAATGAATAAAACATAGAGAAGAGAATATTTTCAGACTGAATTGTAGATGCTTTGAAATATGCTGAGAATAATATGAACCCCAAATTAAAGCCAATCCAAATTCAACTAATGAAAATAGGCCTGTGGACTCTCTGATGGCTATTTTTAGTTTTTAAGGTACCAATGAAAGAATTAGTCTTCTGAGAGATTTCCTGGCATATTTGATAAGTATTCCTAACCTAAGTGAGTGGATGGAGGAAATAATTTAGTATGTAGCAATACTATAGGGAAAATGCCAGGATTCTAAAAGGTGCAGTGCATAAAATTCTACATCCTTTTTTCCAGTTTATGCAGTTAAATAAGGGAAAGACAGGCCACTCCAGAGCCTGCACAGCCCACCCTAGCCAGCACAGACCGCTCTGTGAGTGAGAACTTCCACCTTTCCTTGGGCTGCTCCAGATCTGCCCGATCTCAGGCTCTGTGAGTGTGTGGAAGAGCTTCTGCTCTCTCCTGTGCCCCCTGGGTAAGAGGCACAACAGAGGGGCACCACAGGTTCAATATTGAGCTAGAGGGGCACAACAGGTTCATTTCCAAAGGCTGAAGCAGAAAGGAACTGAATATAACAGCTAGACCCAAGCCAGGCATAACTAGATAAACTCAAACTTAATAGAGCTGCACCTGAACTTCAGTAGGTGCTAAGGTTATAACTGCTCTACACCAAAGGTCAGAAAACAGTGCTATACAAAATTATAAAGACAAAGAGCAAAAGGAAATCACAGACATCGAGCCCACCCAGAACAAGTGCAAAGAACACTAGCTCAGCTGAAATGTATGAATTAATAGCATCAGAAGTGAAGAAACAACAGCAGAAAGGTACACAGGAACTTAGAGTAGAATCAGTTTCTGAAATAAAAAAAAAAAAAACAGATCTCTCAATTCATAGCATCTGAAGTAAAGAATCAGATACAGAAATATATAGAGGAAACCCAATGCCCACTCAGAACAAGTACAGAGGACACTAGCTCAGCAAAAATATATGAATCAATAGTGTCAGAAGTAAGGAAACAACACCAGAAAGGTACATAGGAACACAGAACAGGATCAATTTCTGAAATTAAAAAACAAATCCCTGAATTCATAGCATCTGATGTAAAGAATCAAATCCAAAAACATATGGAGGAAAGCCATCTGAAAAAAAACTCTGCAGTAGCAGAATTAATAACTGTTTCTGAAGCAGACATTGATAAAAAAAAAAAAATAGAAGAGATTAGAAAAATGATGGATTCCCTGAATAACCAATACAGGAAGGAAATAGGTAGCATGAAGCAGAGTCAAAGAGATATAGAGGAACTTAAAATCTCAATCATAAGCCTGCAAGACAGTTTGAGTGAAAGTGAAGACAGAGTTTCAGAAGTTGAAAATGCCAGTGCAGCTAGTGAAAAGGTAAGAAAGGATCTCTTAAAAACAGCTAGCATGCAAGAAAAAAAATTCATCACATACAAGATGATGCAAAGATGAGCAATGTGAGAATAATAGGCATCAATGAGAAGGATGGAGTCAATAAAATGATATAAAAAGAATATGGGCAGAAGTAATAGCAGAAAACTTCCCAAATATGACAAAACAATCTGACATTCAGGTAACCGAGGCATACACAATGCCAAATAACTTCAACCCAATTAAAAACACACAGAGACATATAATAGTCAAGATCCTGGAAATCCAGCACAAGGATAATATACTGAGAGCCACTAGAGAAAAGAAGCAAATCACCTGCAAAGAAAAATCCATCAGAATAATGGCAGACTTCTCTTCACAAACCACGAAGGCAAGAAGAGCATGGAGCAGAGCACTTCTTCTATGAAAATAAATTCCACCCCAAGCTACTATACAATGCCAAACTCTCAAGTTTGATGGAGAACTTAAATACTTCCCAGAGAAAGAATAACTAAAGAATTTCATGATAACAAAGCCAACCCTCCACAGGCTACTGAAAGAACTTGTAGAGAGGGACCAAAATGATCAGAACTCCACAAATAAGAATAGAATGAACACACTAAATAGGGCAAATTGGTGGCGGAGATGGCTCAGTGGAATAAGCGCTTTCCTCAGCTCAAGGGCCTGAGTTCAATCCCCAGTTCCAAAAAAATAAATAAGTAATAGGGCAAACAATTAAACCCAGGACAAAAAGGAGTAAACAACAGCAGGTAAATAACATGTCAATCATAAGTCAACACATCTCAATTATAATCATCAATGTAAATGGACTCAGTTCACCAATTAAGAGAAATAGACTAGCACAGTGGATTAGGAAGCAAAATCCAACAATATGCTGTATACAAGAAACACACTTAACTCAAAAACACATTCATAGGCAAAAGCCAAAGGATGGAAAACAATACTACATGTCCCAGAACCTCAGAAAAAAGCAAGAGTAGCAATTCTGTTCTCAGGCAGTCTCAACTTCAAACCAAGAAGGATCAAACAAGATAAAGAAGGCCACTATATACTGGTTAGGGGAAAAATTCAAGAGGAAGAGGTAACACTCATAAATATCTATTCACCAAATACAGGAGCCTTCAACTATGTAATGGACATGAAAAAATCTAATATCCAACACCACAATCTTAACAGGAGACCTTAACACCCAATTATCTGAAAAAGATAGGTCAAACAGACAAAAACTTAGCAAAGAAGTAGCAGAACTGAACCAGAGCTTGGAACAAATGTACCTGGTGGACATATAGAGTGTTCCACCATACCACAGCTGAAAACACAATTCAGCTGCACAACGGTCATTTTCTAAAATAGACCACATATTAGTCCATAGGCCATGTTTAAGTATATGCAAGAAAACAGAAATTATCTCACGCATATTATCTGACCACAGTGCAATGAAACTAGAAATAAATTAGACATGAAACCAGAAAAAAAAAAAACCCTAAATACATGGAAATTAAACAGCACCATACTCATCAATGAATGGGTCACAGATGAAATTAAAAAAGAAGACCTACAATTCAATGAAAATTCATCCACTATTTACCGGAATTTATGAGATGTGATGAAAGGAATTCTCAGCAGGAAATTCATAGCTGTGAACTCACACTTTAGGAAAACAGAATGGGAATAAATAAACACCCTAATGTTGTACCTCCCACATCTACAAAAGGAAGAGCAAATCAAACCGCCCAAAGATCGGAAGAAATCATAAAGATTAGAACAGAAATTAATTCAATTAAGATGAAGAAAACAGTTCAAATAATTAACGAATCAAAAAGCTGGTTGTTTGAAAGACTAAAAAAAATTGATAAGCCCCAGCTAACCTCATCCAAAAGAGGAAAGAAAAAATTCAAATATAAGCAATAAGGAATGAAAAGGGTGTAACTACCACAGACCCAATGGAAATTCAGAAGATTATAAATAGCTACCTTGAGAACCTTTGCTTTCACACAATAGAAGATACAGAAGAAATGGACAGATTCCTAGAAAGGTACACATTACCAAAACTAAATCAAGAAGATATAACAACTCTAAACAACCCAATAACAGCCAATGAAATACAAAAATGCAATAAAAAGCATGCCAAGAAAGAGAAGTCCAGGTCCTGACAGATTCACAACTAAATTCTACAAAAAATTCAGACAAGATATACTCCCTACACTCCTCAAACTCTTCAATGAAATTGAAAAGGAACCAATTATCCTGAAATCATTTCTGGAGGCAAATATTATACTGATACCAAAACCAGGGAAAGACACAACAACAAAAGGAAAATAGAGGGCAGTTTCTCTCATGAACATAGATACAAAAATCTTGAATAAAATCCTAGCAAATAGAATGCAGCAAATTATCAAGAAGATCATACACCACAACAAGGTAGGATTCATCCCTGGGATGCAAGGATGGTTCAATATTCAAAAATCTATAGATGTAATACGCTATATCAATAGAGGGAAACTTAAAAACCACTTGATCATCTCAATTGATGCAGAAAAGGTTTTTGACAAAGTCCAACACTCATTCAAGTTCATAGTCCTACAGAAAATTGAAATAAAAGGCCTCTACTTCAATTTGATAAAATTGTATCATAACCCAATGGCTAATATAATTCTAAATAGAGAAAAACTGAAATGTTTTACTCTCCAATCCATACAAGACAAAGATGTCCTCTATCACCCCTCCTGTTTGATAGGGTTTTGGAATCATTAGCTAGAGCCATGAGACAAGATGGAGAAATAGAAGGAATAAGAATAGATAAAGAAGAAGTTAAATTATCACTATTTGCAGATAACATGATACTTTACTTGGAAGACCCCCCCCCCAAAAAAAAACACCAAAAAGCTACTATAATTTACACACAAATTCAGTAGCACTGCAGGATACAAAGTCAGTACCCAAAATGCAATAACATTCCTCTACACAAGTAATGAACACACTGAGAGGGAAATTAGAGAAACAATACATTTACAATAGCATGGCAGAAAATTAAATATGTTGGAATCCATCTAAAGAACTCAAACATATTTTCATGGAAAACTGCAATACTCTGAAAAAAGAGATTGTAGATTTCAGAAAATGACAAGATATTCCATGCTCTTGAATAGGAAGAACCAACATCATGAAGATGGCCATACTCCCAAAATTTTTGTGCAGATTTAATGCAACCCCTATCAAACTACCAACAACATAACTCTCCGACCTAGAGAAACCATTTCTAAAATTTATTTGGAACCAGAAAAGGCCTAGAATAGAAAGGTTATCCTGGCCAACAAAGGCAAGGCAGGAAGCATTACAATTCCTGATTTGAAATTATACTACAAAGCTACTGTGAAAAATCAGCATGGTACTGGCAACAAAATAGACCTTAGGATCAATAAAATAGATTAAAAGTTTCGCAGGCCTCTATGAACACACCCAGCCACCTGATCTTCAACAAAGGGGCCAAACATGCTTACTGGAAGAACAATAGCCTCTTTAAGAAATGGCGCTGGAAAAACTGGCTCTGTACATGCCCAAAACTAAAATATGACCCAGGACTGTCACTATGCACTAAGTTCAAGTCAAAGTGGATTAAAGATCTAAACATTAAAACAGAAACACTAAATCTCCTGGAAGAGAAAGTAGGAGGCACTCTTGAAGACATAGGGGTAGGCAAAAGATTCATGAACAAAATCAAATTGCACAGGTAACATGAAAGAATTAACAACATGGACCACCTCTTATTGGGAAGTTTTTGCATATCAAAAGAACTTACCAACAAAGTGAAAAGACAACCCACAAATTTTGAAAAAATCCTAACTCATAAGCACCCAGACAAAGATGTACTCAATAGAGTTTATAAAGAACTAAAAAACATTAGTGTCCCTAAATATAAAGACCCAATCTAGAAATGGGCATCCGAGATGAACACACTCTTCTCAGAGGAAGAAATTATAGAAGCGAATAAGTACATGAAAAAAATGCTTCACATTACTAGCCATCCATGAAATGCAAATTAAAACAGCACTGAGATAACATCTCACCGCAGAAAGAATGGCTATCACAAAGTAATCAACAAACAACAAATGCTGGAGAGGATGTGGGGAAAAAGGAACACTTCTTCACTAATGGTGGGAATGTAGACTGGTGCAACCATTATGGAAATCAGTGTGGAGACTCCTTAAAAAACTAGGACTGGATCCCATTCAAGCCAGCTATTCCCCTATTGGGAATTCTCCCAGAGAAACTGGAAACATCATATCTTAGTGATATATGTGTACCTATGTTTATAGCAGCACAGTTTGTAATAGCCAAATCTTGGAAGCAACCAAGATGCCCATCACATGAGGAATGGTTGCAAAAGATGTGGTATTTTTATACAATGGAGTATTACTCAGCTATAAAGCATGATAAATTTGAAGCCTTCATATTTAAGTGGATGCCACTTGAAGCAAAATAAACCAGACCCACATGTGTAAATACCATAAAGTCTCCCTAGTATAAGAAATCAAAAGTAGAAATACAAATAGAAAGGTATCACACAATTAAAAGAAACTGAGAATTTGAGGATTGGACAACAGGAGAGGGCAAGAAAAAAAGCTGGTGAACAAGATAGGGGCAAAGACATACATTTATATGCACTGGATGGGTAAAGCAATGATCCTGAGAAACATTGCCAGGTTTTTGAAATTAGCAGTTAATTGGTAGGATTCTCACCCTGACTAACTATACATGCTGATACCTGTGAATGAAGCAAGTGCACTAAAGATAGCAATGTGTAATAGAAGGGTCACGCTTGGAATGCCTGTCATTCTGGTCTTTTGAATACATACTTCTTGTCATGACATACCAATTATTACCAGAATGTCTCTGAAATAAAAGTTTTCTTTCTGTTTTTTTAATTAAATATAAGAAATTAAAAAAACAAAGAAAAATGTCACAGGACTGTCATGCTACAATGCTGTATATGGTTAGATTTCTAAATTTTTGTGTAAAACTACGTAAGTGTTCCTACTTTTTAATTATTTTTTTTCTTCATATTCTGTAGGGATTTAAAGTTTAACATATCAAATATCTGTTCCATGTTATGCCTAAGATGATTGATTGTTAGCGTAAATTGAACTGCATATGTTGCAGGGTAATAATAAGCTTCTATTCTGGAGTGTTAACAACGTAAGCTTGCAGATCAAAAATTAGAGAAAAGGAAGGGCTACAATGTCACCCAGCATTTTGGCTCTAGCCTTTCAAGGTCAGTGAAAACTCAGGACATAGGAGAACCTGTACTATAACATAATGTAACTCAGTTGTGTTCTAAATTTTCTAATCAAGTAGATTATGGGGCCGCAGAGGACAGTGATCAATGATGTATAGTGTGCTTAAGGAGAGTCACATGGACAGACAGCATTCTGTCAAGTTTTTACAGAGAGCAAATTGGCCAAACAATGGCTGTGACTCATCCACATGACTGACACTGACAAAGGACCTACAAAGCGTGGTATGGGGTTTCAGGGTAAATCCTGAGGGTATGTGACTGGCATTATCAGATACAAACGTTACATTTCTTGTTACATAGGTCTCGCTACTTCATCTTGGTCTTAACCATCCAGCAGAAAAGCCTAAAAATGAGGTATATAAAGTAAAGCTATATTACTATGCTGAGCAGTGAATGTCTCAAGTCAACAACTTCTGCAGATAACCCACTACTATTGTGGACTGCTGGACTGTATTGGATTGTTTTGCTGAATGCATGCACCTATAATATTTAGATGCCAATAGAATACCCAACTCTGACAGAACTGAATAAAAAAGGGAATACAATGGAAGGGCCATTTTGTATTTGTATATACAGAATAGTTAGAATAGATATACAGCTACTTTCACTTAATTAATGATTAGAAAGATTTGTACCAATAGTGTTTGGACAGCATAGCCTGTCTGCTTCTTGTACTGTGGATAACCACTAAGAAGATAGCAATATACCATGTATTAATTATTGAAACTATCCTATTAATCAGTTTTGATACTGTCTCACTGCTATTGTTTCTCAACACAATAAAATGAAAAATAAATAAATAAGGAAAGACCAATGAAAGGCTTAATGTAAATATTTCCCTTAATGCTGAAGAAGCTGATAAGGGAGAGCAGAAATTATAACTACGTAAAGAGGAATTTCCTAGTTATTAAGCCCAGTTTCCCAGACTCCAACCTGGACACAGGCAGAACTGGGCCACTGCCAACATGCTTGTGTAGGCAGTAATATGATAAACTGCCAGGAACAGAAAGCAAATTCTGTGGGCAGGCGTGGACCCATAGGGAAAGAGAAAAGGAATCAACTGAGCTAGCGTGTTCCTCTAATTCTTTCCAAAACTGTCCCATAACCCACTCATTCACCCCAGAAGGAAGAATTTAGGGTTAAAACATAATTCGTTATTGGTATGTGACAGGAACACCATCCATACAGAAACAATTGTCAGGATTGTAAAGAAAAGCACTCTTACATATCAATTGTGTGAAGGCTTGTTTTTTTTTTTTTTTGTCTTTTTTGAGACAGGGTCTTGCTATGCAGTTCAGGCTGGCTTTAAGCTCACTTTGTAGCTCAGGCTGGTCTCGAACTCACAACAATCCTCCTGCCTCAGCCTCCCGAGTGCTGGGATCACAAGCATGCACCACCACGCCCGGCTCGAAGGCTTGTTTTTTTAATCAATTAATCATGAGATAGGTTCAATATATTCTACAGAATTTGACACTACATCAGAACACTTTCAATCATTCATTCATCAAGTAATTATTGGTATGTATTAGGTTCAGAATTTTATGTAGATGTTGTAATTACAAGGATGAAGGAGATAGATGTGGTTCCTAACCTTCATAAGGTTTATAACTCACAGAGCACATATAAATTTTGTCTTGGGGATTGAACCCACATTCTGGACACTGAGCTACATCCCCACTGAGACAGTCTTGAAATTTGTTAAATTGTCTGTTTTGGGCTTGAACTTCTCTGATCTTCCTGCCTCAGCCTCCTAGACTTTCGGGATTAACCCAGATAGTACAAGAGTCCAGGAAGTATATTGTGAAGTTGAAGAATTCCACCAGAAGGGTTCAACTTCAAGGCAAAATCTTGATTAATATTGGTAAGAATGAACCAAAGAAACAAAAATGTTTCTCAGGCCACAAGCAGTGAGCATTATACTAGAACAGAGTGAGAGCGTGTTCTAGTTAGTTCAGAAAGGCTAGAATACAGTGTTCAAGAACTGAGGATGAGCAATGTTCAGGTTTGGATTTCACAAAAATCATTTGGGCTTCACAAAAGTAAATGACTTGCAGAGAGAAGTTAGTGGAAAATGCATTCAGTGTTTAAGTGACAACGATTGCAATATTTTAAACAAAACAAATTGGGGCTTGGACAAGAGAACCATGTATAAAATTGATTTGATCTTATGGAATATAAGGATGATAGAAATGAAAATTAATGCTTTTATACCTTGAATACTTAAATGTTGCTGGTTCCATTCCCCAAAGAGATAGCCCAGGTGAAGTCGGCTTGGGAATGTGGAAAGGAAAGGAGAGTAGTGCACTCACATAGTCTACCACTAATACCTCTCTCTCTCTCTCTCTCTCTCTCTCTCTCTCTCTCTCTCTCTCTCTCTCTCTCTCTCCCCTCTCTCTCCTTCTTTTTATTAATGTATTTGGTTGTTACAGGGTCTCACTATGCAGCACAGACTCATAGTGATCCTCCTGCTTTCAGCCTCCCCAGTGCTGAAATTACAGGGCATGTGCCCATGCCCAGACTCTGGCTGGCTCAGTGCACCCTGAGTGTGGGGCTAGCATGTGATGCCAGAAGTAGAACTGTGGGCCCTCTGCTTGCCTAAACTTGTCTAAGCATGTGCTTTAGTCTGCTGAGCTATTTCACAGGCCCAAAGATACAGGTCTTCAGAGCCCATGTGGTGATAACCAGTTCTCTACTGGAAATAGACTGGCAACCAGTAGCATAAAAATGCAATCTGAAGCCATCACTATTTTAAGTCATTTAATTTATTCAGGTATAGCCAATGAAAAACATTATTATTTATTACTTGTACTACTTTCAAACTCATGATGCAAGGTTTTTCTTTTTTTTTCTTTCACAATATCCAGAATTTTGCTAGGGCCTGTCTATCACTAATCACTTCCATCTATACACAGAACAACCTTCCTTGAATCCACAGGTATCAACTCCTCCTGTAACACCTTATATATTTTGTACTGTAGCTTTGAGCCCAATGTAAACAATATCTACACCTCTCATACCAAATGAAAATGAAAGTCTTTTAAAACTAGAGTGGTCTGACATTAAAGAATTCTATACCAGATGTAGGGAAAAGAATGAATTAGCATAGTTTTGGAACTATAGAAATAAATCTTAAAATCATTAGGAGAAAATGACACCATTACCTTACTCATCCCTTATGATTCAGATGTGATTTTTCAAATAACAGTAACTTTACAAACAATAATGATTTTGTGGCAAAGGAAGATTTAATGAATAATTGTCCAGAAGTATTTGAAATTAGGCTCAGATGTTTAAATCTCAGAATGTTCCCACTGACACAATTCAAACTTCGAGAACACCAACAGGGAAAAAGAAAACATGCATCTTGAGGAGTGTTTCCAGCTGTTATCACACGTGTTCAGTACAGATGCAAAGCCTACAGTGCACAAGAACTAAACTCAGCACACCCACAGCAGTTCTATGTGTCCAAGATTTTTGTTACTGTATGTGTGAAAAACAACATAACGCTGGTATAAAATATTTTTTTAAATCTACTGTTAATTTTCTTTGACACACCAGCAATACCTAAAGAAATGCAACCTGAAATTTCCCTACTATATTTGCTGATTTTGTTTCAGATGTCAGTAGCCACTGTTAAGACAATGTGCATTATGAGGAGCCTCATCCTACCTGCCAACTTTGCCACCAGCTATAGCGAAGACCACAAGTTGCAGAGTTCTCCACTGAAAGCAACTAGATGCTAGGAACCTATGGCACATGCAGTCAGTAAACTGAAAAATAATAGAAGGATTGGGCAGTGAAAACAAAAGCTAAAATAACATATACATGTATAGAAACCCTGAGGGATAGCTGTCACATTCCTAAAAGTCAAGGTTACGATAAATCATAGCGTTGAATTAGAAGCGATGAGAAAATGTTTTCATTCTCCTAATTTGTTACTGTTCGTTAAATATATAAGTAGAAAGAGCTTTCTGGTGATAGGAAGTAGAAACAGATGCAATAGGAAAGATGCTGGAGAGCGAAGAAGTTGTGTTAACGGCAGGCCTAGAAGAAAGGCACTCGGGGATTTGCATTGCTGGAGCCCCAGTCCTGCAGAGGGCCCAGAATAGCCTGATTTGGGTGGCAGTTCCAGGACATCACACAGGGCCCACAGTTCTACTTCTGGCACCACATGCTGTGCCAGCCCCACCCCCAGGGTGCACTGAGCCAGCCAGAGTCTGGGCATGGTGGCACGTGCCCTGTGATTTCAGCACTGGGGAGGCTGAAAGCAGAAGGATCACTATGAGTCTGTGCTGCATAGTGAGACCCTGTAACAACCAAATACATTAATAAAAAGAGGGAGAGAGAGACAGGAACAACTCCAGCAGACACTTCTCATGGTGGCCTGGGTAAAGGAGAACATCCTAGGATTCACTCATCCTGTCTAGGTGCCCTTTGATTTGCCCACTGTAGCTCTACTTGTATCACATCCCGGGTCATAGTTTAAATATCACATTGTTGATTTAATCTGTCTCTTAAAGTCCAAAGAACCTTTCCTTCACACATATGAAAAGCACACTGTGGTAGTTCACCTCTGCGATGATCTGATCACAAGTACTATTAACTACTAGTTTTCCCTTAAATTTCATATAATTTATTTAGACCTTAGGCCTCATCCTATTTTCATAGGGCTGATTTAATCTTCTTGTTCATTCCAGCAAGCAAGTTTGTATTTTAGACTTGTTTAGATTCTATCCTTTAATAAATACACATATATGAGCAAAATTGTCATTCTCTGAAATGTAGATGGTACAAAAATAAAAAGACTCAATCTCTTCCCGTAAGCTGTACATAATCTAAGGAGACAAAAGTACAATAAGGTGGAGGTTATGACAAAGATAAGCACGTGCTATGATGGGAGGATACAGGGCTGGTGTCGAATTTTGATTTGGGTGTTAAGGGGCCAGGAGAGCTTTCTGGAGAAGATAACACATTCTGAACTGTGCTTCAAAGAGAAGACAGCCAAGTCACAGAAGAGCAGGAGATACCAAAGAAAGAGTCACTTAAGGAGAGAAAGCTGAACTTTTAAAAACTGGTGATCAAGTCTTTAAAAAAATTATTTTATTAGTCCACATTTTTAGTACCGAATGCTTAATTCCTTGCAGAGTTGGTGCCTGTACCTAACATGGACACATTCCTTTTCTCATGCCTTCCTCTCCCATCCCTCCCTGCATCTTGATCCTCTTCCCATCCAAGAAAGATGGATCTCCCTATTTGCTATTACGTACCTTTTGCTTTGCTCTTTATTCATAGTTTGCATGAGAAACAAGTTACATTTAAGCTTTTGTGTCTGAATTACTTCATTTAACATTACAGTCTCAAGGTGCATCCATTTTATTACAAACGATCCAAGTTCATCTCTCTTTATGGCAAAGTAGTGCTCCACTGTGCACAAATGCCATGTCTCCTGTATCTATCCATCTGCTCATGGACATATAGGCTGAAGCTATTACAAGTCATGCTGCTGTAGACATGGGAATGCGTGTGTCACTGTAATACAAGTCCTTACTCTACAACCCTCCTGAGGGGACTATTTCTTCTCCCCTCCAAAGAATCACACATTTACACATACATACTTCCACAGAAACGGACACAGTTGGAGAACACTTTAGACCTCAAATACATTTTGGGAAGCCTATTATGCTACTTCCATGTATTTTTCTCTTTAATTTAACATTTTAAACTTTTGGCCTATTTCTGGACATAGAAAATCACAAAACTATATAAGAGTTTCTTGCTATCTCTCACCATATTTTCCATAATGCTAATAACTTCCACAATTATAGCAAATTATCACAAACAGGAACAAGAACTGTTATAATATTAAACCACAGACATCATTCTCATTGTTGCAGCTTTTCCCCTAATGTCTTTCCTCTGCTCCAGTTTTTTACTCAGGTTTGGATCTTCAATGTTGCCCTAGACTCCTTGTGAGGGAAGATTGTTCCCTGACAATGGTTCCTGTGAGAGGTTTGAACCTTTGAAGGGTGCTGCCCATTGCTAAATTCTCAAGTCACAGACCATTCTTTGACAGGTACCCTGGGACCCTCATTCTCCATCTCTCTTTTGCTTCTGGGCCAAAATTTGTTACCTGGTTCTGGGGTGTTGCTCTCTTCTTGATTCTTGATTTTTGTCATGAACAAAGAATTGCACAAGAAACTCAAAAGACTGCAAGGTTTTATATTTATTGAAGGTAGAAAAGCAAGCTATGACCAATGAAAGCAGACTACTGAGAAACTCATAGTACCCATGAGGTAAATGGTTGACATATTTTCCCCCATTCTGATGTCAAGTCTAGACCATCTTATCAACAACTTACTTGATCTTGAGCCAGAATTGATTATGCCGTTCCTCAATTGGTCCCAGGTGGAGTTTGGGCATGCATCCAAGATCTCCCTGATGCTCAGCTCTTGCCCATATCTCTTGCCTCAGGCTGAGAGGCCCTGCTGCACCAGGCTCCTGGTGCAGTATGCTGACCCCTCCCTGATGAGGCCTAAAAGGCAATGGGTGGCCTATTGATTTGGACTGAACACTCCAAAACTGTGAGGCGAAGTAAGCCTTTCTCTTTATTAAACAGTTTACAGTATTTGCTGGAGTGATAAGAAGCTGGCCTGAACTGCCCTCCAGTCTGTAGAAATTCCTTGATCCCTCCATTTTTCACTTCCTCAACACTGAAGAGTTACTGGGTAACTTGTGTTGTAAAATTTCTCTCAATGTGGCTTTATAAGTTAACATGCCTAGAATGGGATTACCCACTTGGTGCGTAAGGACCCTGCAAAGTATGATGCTTCTAGGGAGGATTTGGGAAACAGTTGGTTTCAGGTCTGGGAAAGGGAAATTATGAGGTAAACTGGGAGTATCTGGTGGTGTGGGAAGGTGAAAACATGCTGTAAAAAGAAAGGATCTTTTTGAAAGAATGCACAAGCCAGAGGAACCTACACTCCAGTGACCAAATGGTCCCAATAACTGAAGCTGAATTGGTTTGGCCAACACCAATAGATAACAGCAGAGTTTTAACAGTGAGAAAAGAAAATCTCATGGACATGTATTGCAAAAACAATTGAATAAATAATAAAGGGGCAAAGAATGGCTCTTCCAACAAAACTCAACTCAGTGGGTTAGAAGAAGAAAACAATCAGACTTGAAGCAAATGCGATAGTAGCAATTGCTGAAGATCCACCAATGGAAGATAAAAATCAGTGGGCAAAAGTTTAGGAAGCAACATTTTCCTACTCCCAAAATAACTCTCACTAGTGACCATAGCCGAAAAGAAAATGCGATTTTACGGTTAAGAAATCTTGTCTACGCTAAGTGACTCATGAGATCAAAGTAAACATGACTTGTATGAATACATGTGAACTGTTTGGTGTAATTTGTGGAGAAGATAACATTATAATTCAGGTTTTAATGGCTAACATATTCATGAGACTTATAATTTTAAAAATATGTTTTAAATGCAGACATACCACAAATATATAGTCTATTGATAGACTTATATATACATTATTTATAACATATGTGAGTATGTCAAGAATAAATTTCCAGTAGCAAGTTGCTAGATTAAAATGTATGATCAAATTGGCTTCCATAAAGGTTATAACAGTTTACATTCGAAGTAATGCATGTACCTGCCAAGTAACAGCAGGATGGGTTCCTGAGCATTTGAACTTTCTCAGATTTGATGGATGATCCATATTTGAGTATTGTTCTAATGTATGTATCATCTTATCATTAGTTTGTGAGCCATTTATACACTGTAACCTGTAAACTGTTTAGATATAGTGTGTAATTTTTCCAGTTTGGGTCTCTTTGCATCAATTTTGGGGAACTCTTCATATATTAGGAAGCTAAATCCTTTGTCCATAACATGACTTGCAGGGATTTTTCCACAGAGATCATTATTTAAACAGCATATTTTGAAAGGCATGACATCCAGATGAAGAAATACAGTGTATATACATCTTAAGCAGACAGACTACACATGTGCTTGCACTAGTAATAAAGAATAAATATTTCTTACAAAGCTGCAACTCATACTCTCCTAGATACTGACCCTTGAAAAGGCAAGGCCCACAGTACTGCTGAATGAGATGTGATCCTATCTAGCTTGTAGTGAGGATGATCAATGCCAGAATAGCAACAGTGGGAAAACATTCCTGACTCCCAACAATGAGATATAAATGTATCAATTTTACTTTGACTATCATATATTAATATTTCAAGAAGTCAAAGAAAATATGAATTCAAATTAAAATGTTATGAAATTGCAGGTTGTTCCATAGATTTATGGCTCATATCTAGAGGTTCCCTGAAAATAGGTCAGGCTTTTCAGAGGTGGTTGGGTCTAGGAGGTGTGACGCTTGGATTAAGAGTGTGTGATTGTGAAAGTAGTCCACTGATTGGTTTGGCACAATTCTCGGTGTGCACAGTAGAAAGGCCTACACTGTGAGTTAGTTACCCTCAGGGCATAACCTAGACAGATTATAAAGGATATGCAGAGAGCTGCTGGTGTCACTCGCTGCTGGCTGCTTTTTCTACCTCCTGCCTTCTGGCTTCTGTGCCCTGAACTACTTTTCCTCTTCTGTGATGTTTTTCTGCCATGCCACTTTGAAGCCAGGAGACTTTTAAAAATATTTTGTTTGTTTATTTATTTATTTATTTATTTATTTATTTGGTACAGGGTCTCACTATGCAGCTCAGACTCACAATGATCCTCCTGTCTCAGCCTCCCTAGCTCTTGGATTACAGGAGTGCACTACCAAACCCAGTTTCAGTGGCCAGCTTGGCATGGGGCTGGCACCTCATATGGGTCCTTGCACTTGCCAGGTAGAAGCTTAGAGTGCCAAGCTATCACCCCAACCTGAATCCAGGAAATCATCAACTAAAACCTCTACAAACTTTCCCTCTTTTAATTTAAGTGTTAAATAATTTTCTGTGAGCAATGAGGAAAATAAATAAGACACATACAGACAAGGGAAGGAATAGCTTGCCATTTTTATTAGGGAAGGATAGTCTCTTACCCTTCATAACTGCACAGACTTGAGAATAGAGAACAGAGGAAAATGATAAAGAGTTGTGTCTTGGGACTGGTGAGACAGCATGGTGGTTTAAGCACCTACCTGGCACAGCACAAGGCCCCGAGTTCGACACCCCACCCACCCACCACTGAAACCAGGCATGGTGGCCCACAACTATAATACCAGCACTGGGAGGCTCAGACAGGAGCACCCCCATGAGTTCAAGCTGTGTAGCAAGATCCTGTACCAAATAGATAGATGATAGATAGATAGATAGATAGATAGATAGATAGATAGATAGATAGATAGATAGATAGATAGATAGATAGATAGACAGACAGACAGACAGACAGACAGATAGACAGACAGATAGATAGATAGATAGATGCATTAAAGAGATGTGTTTGGGAGGCAGATAGGGATAAAATTATTAGATTCTTCATGGATCACTCTTGGGAGTTGGATTTTAACTCAGAGGCAAAGACAGCCAGTGAGGCATTTTGAGCAGAATGCATATACACTTAGGAGTGTGGGACCAAGATTCTCATAACTGCCTTGACGTGAGTATGATAGGCACTCACCCGGGCTGTGGGCACGAGTGCAAAGGGTCTGGTAGAACTCGGTAGTGGTAAGACAAGTGTCTCTACCAGGGCTTTATCAGTGCTAGGGAAACAGAGGAAGGAGAAGGGAGGCAGTTTATAGAAAAGAGCTGAAAGCATGGAAATGTCAAATCTGACTTGAAGAATTGTGTGGATATCAACCAAGACCAAGGCGATGCGTACAAGATGAAGTATCTGCTGTTCCGTACAACATTTGTCTGGGTCTCCCAGAGCTAGCAATTAGATGAACAAAGCCCAACATGGAGTGATGAGTGATTGGACCCCTCCCCTTTGGAACTGGACCCTGAAGGACTATGAGACACAGGTCAGCAACTCTTGAGTCCACAGAGGAAAACCTTTCCAATGGAAAAGTGACTTAGAAGGATGAAAAGATATCACTCCTCTCGTGTCTGTGAACACAAATGCCCTCTTTCCAGTGATATCTTCCAGGTTATTTCAAAACTTAGTGATTTTAGTAGCTCTACAATAACAAAAGAGATTTTAATTTGGCATCTATGTGCTTGGTGAATGATGTTACAGAGAATAATAATTTTGCTCATCAAACTAGTTACGACCCTAAATTGTGATATTATCAATTTGGATGGATTAAGTAACACCCAGGGTATTAGCAGAGCACATCCATGAGTGTGTCAGGGCGGGTTATGAATGTCCCTGGCCCCTTTCTCTGTCACTGCTCCTCTGTTCTGTTTTCTGGCCACCATGAGTTTGGCATCTTTGCGCCACCACACCTTTCTGCCATATGCTTCTGTTTTGGAGCCAGCTGACCATGGACTAGATCCCCCACAGAGTAAGCCAAGCTAAATTCTCCTCCTTTAAACTGTGGGTGCCGTTATGATTTGTGTATAGGTGACTCCCCTAAAGCCTCACGCAGCCATGGGATGGCTTCTGGAGTCTGTGACTGATTATTGTAGGTGTGCATGCTCTACCTGGCCTGGGGCAGGTAATTTGCATTACAATGTAAGGAGGGGAGAAAAGCTAGGGGGGTCCCTTGGCTCTCTGTCCTTTGCTGCAGCCATGAAAGGTTACTCTCGGCCCTATGCCATTCTGCCGTGGAGCCAGCTGAGTGTACAATGAAACCTCCAGTGAACCAAATAAACCTTGCCTCCCTTCGTTTTGAGCATGGGGTATTTGTCCCAGCAAAGAGAGAAGTGTAACCAAGACAGGGGTGTTTGTTCCGAGCAACTGGAAACAATCTAATGCAAGCCCAGAGCTAAAGATTATAACACAGATGAGGGAAAAATTATGAATTATAATTAGAATATTAAGCCAGGCATAGTGATGCATTCCTATAATCCCAACACTTGGGAGGCTGGAAGATCATTGTGAGTTTGAAACCAGGCAGGACTACAAAGTGACCTCAAGGACAACCTGAACTACATAGTGAGACCCTGTCTCAAAACATGAAAAAAAAAATTGACCTTGCAAAAAAATCTAATGATATTTTTATTCTAAGTTTTTTTCATTTTCTTAAGATACTAGAGTTGAAATTTCATGAAATTTCACCAAAGCTGGCTGTTTTCAAAAATACCCTTAAACCAAGTTTTAAATTCTGTAGTTAACTGAATCAAATACTCAAAATTGCTCGAAGCTTGGATTAAGCAGGGTCAAACTTCAGTGGAGAGCATCAATGAATGATTTTTAAAAGGAAAGTTAGCGGGTCTATCTTGCTGGGAGGGTGTGTGTGTGCATGTGAATGCATATGTGTGAGAATGGATATGAATGTGTGTGAGAGAGAGTTATTTTTAATCATGATAGGGACTGGAAGAAATCATAGAAAATTAGAAAAAGTATTATAGCAATTTATACACTATAAGTCAAAGTAAAACTTTCAATTTGGGCTACGGCTGAAGAAGCAGATGTTACCTATTTGCTGCTGCAATCTTAGATGTCATTTTTATAATTACTGATTTAATTTTAACTTTAAAGGTAAACTTTGAGAAAGGCTCTAATAAATATAATAGTCTAAACATAATATGTGATTACTTTATGGTGCGTACTTTAAAAAACTCTAGTCTTAAACCCTTTACACACTTATTCCTGTGCAAAAAAACACAATTTCTTGTTGTCCTAAGCAGATTTCCACCTTAAAATTAGGACTACTGTAAGTTACCGTGTATCTTGAAACTAATGAAACATTAAATATTTCAAAAATATAATTGCTCCGATTCCCCATCACAGGCTGTTTAGATTTCAGGAATGAGTCCTACACTCCTTACACAAAATTACTATTATTTTAGCATCATTAATTTTACCATTCTCTTGATTAACAATGGATGATAGAATCACAGATGATGAAGATGATAAATATTGATATAGAGAAAGATACTGTTGTATTTTGAAAATGTATATATAACTTGAAGATCTTGTGACTCTTAATCTTAAAATATTGCAGTACATATTTTCTAAAAACAACATTTTCTTAAACACCCATAGTACCACTGTCAGAAGCAAAGTATCTAACATTAGACTGCTATTGTCTGACTAATGACTAGTATTATTGTCCATTTACAAATACAGTCACTTCACAATAATATATTTTTAATAGCTATTTTTTTCCTAATCCAGAGTCCAATCTCCAATCCAGGACCAAGAATAACAAGTAGTTGTCATTTCTGTTTGGTGTCCTTCAAACTGCAAGAGCAATTTAAGTCTTTTTATTTGACCTCCATATTTTTTTTTTGACCTCCATATTTTTAAGAGCACTGACAAGTTCTGGTAGAACTTCTTTCAGTCTGAGTTTGACTGCAGTTCCCTAAAAGATAAATTTATTTTATTTATCATTATTATCATTATTATTATTTTATGTATTTGGTACAGCGACTCACTACATAGCTCAGACTCGTAGTGATCCTCTTGTTTTCAGCCTCCCCCGGGCTGGGATTACAGGCCTGCATTGCCATCGCCAGACTCCAGGCCTGGGGTTAGAGCTGGAGTAGCATGTGGTACCCAGGTCAAAGTTAAATTTAGAATGATGCATTTTGGGTGGGAACAGCAAAGAGTATCTTATGTTAATACTATATGTGACAAAAGTAAAGAACAATTTATTTCATCAAATCATGTATTTTATTATTATTACCTTAGTCTTTATCCAATGCATTTTTTTCCATGGCAGGATCCCACTTAAGATAATACATAACATCTCATTAGCATATCCTAAATTTCAATTGGCTGTAACAGTCTTTCATTTTCAGTAGCTCCAACCATACTGAAAAGTACCAGTCAGGTATTTTCAAAAAGGTCCACTAGGGCCAGTGATGGAGTTCAGTGACACAAGCACCTGCCTGGCAAGTGCAAAGTCCTGAGTTTGATTCCTGGTACCAAAAAAAAGTCCACAAAAAGAGATTTCTCTGATGATTTTCTCATAATTAGCATGGATTCTGGGCTTTTAGAAAGGAAACCACAGAGGAAAAGTGACATTCACTTCCTATCGCACCAAGAATATATGCTATCAGCGAGGGACCAAGGGATGGAGGAGGTACAGGAAAAGGGGGAGAGGAGATGTAGAAAGAATGAAGATGTGTCACGAACATGCACCAGCTCCCTTTGATGGACAGCATCACTGCACACTGCAAAAGTTCTTTAAAGATCAGTATGGCTTAATGATGTTAATGATCATTTTAATGACCTGACCAGAGTAGATCATAAAGGGTTTGCTAGTTTTCTCCGCTACAAAGTTATTTCCCTATTCCTACTATATTTTCTGGAAAGGTATTTAAAAGTTCAGTCCACTTTAAGGAATAAGGAGTTATATTTCTCCTCTTTGAGGATGTGAGATATAAATAAATTATACAGAATGATTCTGCATAGATTTTTCTATTCCATCTATTTCTTCCATTACTTATAGAAGTATGGAAATTATAACTCCTGTTGAGTTTTTAGTTTACTCCTCAAGCTTTCTAAGCATTAGATTGATACCACTGTGGACTATTTTACTCTTCAATAACAACCATGTCATGCTTCAGACTTATCTCTAAGTACTCCTTTTCACTGTATCACACAAAATTTGTTGAACTGATTTTTTTTTTGTGGAACCGGGGACTGAACTCAGACCCCTGCACTTGCTAGGGAAGCACTTATTCCACTGAGTCATCTCCCTGGCCCCTGAACTGAATTTTCACATTTATTTATTGTTTTTCATTTAAAAAATAAAAAATAAAAAATTGTAAAAATAAAAAAATGTTAGAAACAAGACAGAATTTCACTAAACAAAATAATAAGAATTCAACAATGCTTATTAAGGGCTGGTCAGATAGCTCAGTAAACTAAAGTGTCTGTTTTGGCTGAGCACAGAGAACGGGCTGAATCCCTGGGGTGCTATGCTGGCCCTGTCCCCAGGGCACCCTGAGACAGCAATTGAGACTGGGCATGGTGGTGATCACCTGTAATCCCAATGCTTAGGAGGATGAAAACAGGAATATCATTATGAGTCCCATCTGTGTAGTGAGACCCTGAAGACCCTGAACTAAATGTCTTTTTTAAGAAATGCTTGGGGCTGGGGAGATGGCTCAGTGGAATAAGTGCTTCTCTGGCAAGCGTAAGGGCCTGAGTTCAATCCCTGGTTCCGCCAAAAAAAAAAAAAAAAGAAAGAAAGAGAAACCAAAATGTTTGGGCTGGCAAGATAGCTCAGCGGTCTAAAGCGCCTCTCAGGGACCACGGTTCGAGCCCCAGCACCACATGCCATGCCAGCCCCTCCCCCAAGGGTGGGCTGAGCTGACCCCCCCACCCCCGCAACAAAAGAATCCGTGATGTGTAGCGAGACACTGTAATAAATAAATGAAGTTTAAAAAAAAAAAGAAAAGAAAAAAGAAATGCTTGATATATTGCAGAGTTGTTTTCAAATCAGTTGTTTAGATTATCAAATGTAGTCATGCAAGATTGGTTAAAAAAAAAATAAGAAAGAAAAGTTACAAGACATTAAAAAGGAGAAGAAAAAAAGTAATTTTAACTCCCCTCAATAGACCAGAAAAAAGTCAGCAATAACATTATCCAAGCTATCCTGTATATACACATACATGTATCTTTTTCCCTTCTTTCTTTTGTAACTTTCCTCATCCAAGTTGTTCCTTCCCTTTAAGCAGATGTTTCCTTTCACAGCATCTATTGTACCTTTCTGATTTTATTTACTCTTTCATGTTCTTACACTGGCAAGCCAACATGATGTTTGCACATGGGGGTCTGATTAATGCACCCAATGTAGGAGCACCCAACTATATAAGAAAAATTTTAACAGACATAAAAAATCAAATGAGCAATAACACAGTTTTAATGGGGAACTTCAACACCTCACTGCCACAAATAGAAAGATCAACTAGGCAAAAAAAAAAAAAAATCAGCAAAGAAATAACAGAACTCAACCAGACTTGTGAAGAAATGGACTTAGTAGAGCTTCACAGACCGTTCCACCCAACAGCAGAATACACGTTCTTCCCAGGTGTGTGGGGGATGCTTTCCAAAATGCACTACACAGTAGCACATAGAGCATGCTTAAGTAAATGCAAAGGAATTGAAATTATCCCTTGCATATTATCTGGTTGTAGTGCAATGAAACTTGAAATTGCTGACAAAAAAAAAATCACAAAAACTCCAGAAACATATGGAAATTAAATAACATCCTCCTGAATAATCACTGTGTCACAGATGAAATTAAAGAAGAAATTAAACATCATTTACATTTATTGTAAAAATTCCTTTAGTATCAGTTGATATTTCCTCTTGCATGTCTCATTTAAAAATTTATAGTTCAATATGCGAAAGCTTGAGGACTTTCCAGAACACTTTTGGTTCATATGTTTTTAGTAAAATTCTATGGCAGTGGGAAAATATCCTTTATAAGGATTCCATTATTGTAGATTTATTAGGTACATCGTATTGTCCAGAAATTAGTCTGTGTGATGAATGCTGTGTGAGCTTAAAAAGAGTGTGACTTCTGCTCTTCTGTCATGGAGCATTCTGATAATGCTACTTAGATCATCAGAAATATCCTTCCTGAATTTCTGCCTATTTAGTCTATTAAAATATTGACAGAGGAATATTTAATTTTCCAACTGCAGTAACTGATTTCACTCGTCTGTTTTTCTTCTCAGCTCTTGTCCCCTTGTGTGCTCTGTTGTAAGGTTCATAACCAGATAACACTGCTCCTCCTACTCTTCATGATGATGTAATTTTCCTCATTCTTTATAATACCTTTTGTTCTGAAGAGAAACTTATACACAATTTATGAAATTTCTTCTGTTTTCTTTCTTCCATCTTTTACATTTTTGAGCAGCGCTAATATTTTAAACTTTTAAAATTACCTCATTTCTTTTATTAGTACATTTTTGAAATATATCGCGATTATATATATACATATATATATATGTATATATCCTAGAGAATTTGTAATATAGCATATGTTTATTCCCTTGCTTTTTATATTTTATTTTCAAATTTTTAGTAGTACTTGTTTATAATGCATAACGTTTACTTTCATATTTCAGGAGAAAAAAAGTAAAACAGAATTTCATAGCAAGATGCTAGGAGAATAACAGTAGTTGGTGTATACATTGGATGTGGCTATTTTTAAAGTAGTTGCTTGAATATAAAAGATGGCCATAAATGTTTATCTAGTCAATATTAGTGCAAATCTTCCTTTTCTATGAACAAAGAGATACTAATAGTATAACTAACTTGCAGGTTCTTCTTCCTTTCCCTTTTCTTCCCTTTACCTTTTTCTCATACTAGCCTCTTTTTTCTTTTTCAATAATTCCTTCCCATTTCACAGTATCAATTGTACATTTTAAACTTACTCTTTCACTTTCTCGCAATGGGAGTCAATACGATGTTTACACATGTGAGTTTGATTTATTTCACTAAAAAGTATGGCCTCAGGGTTAGGGAGATGAGTTCAATCTTCTGCTCCACAAAAAGAAAATAAAAATAAAAATAAAAAATATGGCTTCAATGCATCCATTGACTCATAAAAGTCTAAAAGTCATCTTTCTTTATGACTGAGTAATACTCCATTGTATAAAAACAATACATCTTTTTTATTCCATTCCTTAGTTTTTAGTCATTTGGGTTCTTTCCAGGATTTATCTATGACAAATTGTGTTGTTATAAACATGGGTGTACATATATTACTGTGGTAAGGTTTTTTTTTTTTTTTTTTTTTTTTGTTAACTCTACTGGGAAGATACCCAGAAGGGGAATAGCTGGGTCAGATGGGAAGTCTATTCCTACCTTTTTGAGGAATGTCCACACTGATTTTTATAGTGGATTTACCAGTCTGTACTCCATCAACAATAGAGAAGGGTTCATTTTCCCCCACAGTCCCTCCATCATTTGTTCTTGGTTGATTTCTTCAGGATAGCCATACTTTCTTGGGTGAAATGGAATTTCAGAATGTTTCCATTTGTATCTCTCAAATGAGCAATGATGTTGAATATTTTGTCATACATTTATTTACCATTTGTATTTCTTCATCTGAAAACTACATACTCACCTCAAATGCTTATTTTTGGAGTGAGTCTTTAAATTTGGAGGGAGCTTCAAGGGTTGGCGAGGTAGCTCAGTGGACTAAGTGCCTAGTTAGGCAAGCACAGAGACTGGGGTTTGATCCCCGGCACTATATGCCATGCTGGGTCCACCTCTGGGGGCACTGAGATGGCAACTCAGTGCCAACTCCAGTCCAGGCATGGCGACACATGCCTGTAATCCCAGGGCTGGGAAGGCTGCAAACAGGAAGATCACTGTAAGTCTGAGCTGCACAGTGAGACACTGTGTACCAAATGTACAAATGTACATTTAAAAAATGAAGTAAAAGAAAATAAATTTGGGAGGTTCTGTTTTTCTTCAGTTCTTTAAATGTTCTAGGTATGTCCTTCATCTGAGGGACTCTTAGCCAGAATTCTTTCACTCTGTGGATTGTGTTTTCATTCTGATCTTTAATATATTTTGATATGCAAAAGCTTTTTCATGAGATACCAGTTGCTAATTCTTTGAACTATTTCTCATGCAGTTTGGATTTTGTTCATGAACTCTCTGCCTACCCCTATGTCTTCAAGATTTCTATCCACTTTATGTCCCAATAGGTTCACTATCTCTATTTTAATATTTAGATATTTGATTTGTTTTGGCTTTAGTGCATGGTGATAGACGTGGGACTAGTTTTAGTCTTTGGCATGTGGAAAGTTTTTCCAGCACTGTTCATCAAGAGGCCGTCTTTTATCCAGTGAGCATGTTTGGCCCCTTTGTCAGAGATAAATTGGTTAATTATGTTTGTGTCTGCGTCTTCCAGTCTGTTCCACTCAACCTCAGATTTGGTGTTTTGCCAGTACCATGCTGATTTTATCACATTAGCTTTGTAGTATAACTCAGTCAGGAATTGAGATGCCTCCTGTCTTGCCTTTTATGCCCAGAATTGCTCTTGCTGTTCTAAGTCTCTTCTTGTTCCAAACGAATTCTAGGAATGTTTCCTCTAGATCTGTGAGGTGTGCTAACAGCATTTTGATCAGGATTGCATTAAATCTACATAATAATTTTGAATTATGGCCATTTTCACTATCTTGGTTCTTCCTATCCTATGAAGAAGGATATTGTTCCATTTGCTGAAATCCTCTTTGATCTCCTGTTTCAGAGTAATTTCAATGTACAGGTCTTTTATTTCCTTTGTTGGATTCCTAAGTATTTCATTTTTTTGGATGCTATTGTGAAGAATGTAGTTTCCCTAATTTTTTCTCAGTGTGTTTGTCGTTTGTGTACAGGAATGCTGGTGATTCTGAGTGCTGACTTTGTAACCAGCTATGCTTCTCATTCTCATTATTAAATCTACAAGTCTTCTGACGAAGTTTCTGGTGTCTGCTATGTAGAGTATCATGTCATTTGCAAATCATGATCATTTTATTTCTTCCTTTCTGACCCTTGTTCCTTTTATTTCTCTCTCTTGTCCAATTGCTCTGGCTGATGTTTCCAAAACTATATTGAATATAAGTGATGAAAGTGGACATCCTTGTCTTGTTACTGATTTTAGAGTGAAACTTTTAGGTTTTTTCCATTTAGTACAACGTTGGTTAGTGGTTTATCATAGATGGCTTTTATTAAGTTGAGATCAAGGCCACCTATTCTAATCATTTTTAGGGCTTTTTTTGTCATGAATGGATGTTGGACTTTGTAAAACTTTTTCTACATCTACTGATATGGTCTTGTGATTTCTGCACAGTGTTTATTTCCCTGGTGTGGAGTTGGTGTGCATGTCTAAAGCATCTTCGCTCTTTCTATGTTCCCTCTCCTTCCCCTCCCACACTCTCTCCATCCCTTGATCCCCTTCATGCTTGAGAAAAATCCACCTCCCTACTTCCTTTATTTTGCTCCTTATTTTTCAGTTTCTCATCTAAGAGACATTACGTGATATTTAATTATCACTTTGCTTTTAACCTAGTTGAGTCTTTATATTTAAAGTACATAGCTGGTAGACAAAATATAGTTCAGTATTCTTAAAATCTTTTCTGGAAATCTATAGCTGGTATATTTAGACTACTCAGATATACAGTGATTACATATATAATTGTGTAGTGTCTACCTTATTTGTAATTATTTTTCGGTTTAATTTTGCTTTACCCCAGTAGCCTCTGCCTTTTCTTCCTTTACTGGCTCTAAGACAATATATGAATTCATTTTCTAATTTATTTTTTTTGGTACTGGGGATCAAACTCATAATCTTGTGACAGCCAGGTAGGTGCTTATGCCACTGGGCTATTTCCCTCCTTAGTTCATATATTCTTTTAGGTATGTCAACTATATATTTTTAAACATTAAATTTTATAATATACATAAGTTATATATTTAAACTTATATAGAGCCGCATTCGAATAACACAGCAACACTTCATAAACAGTGGAAGTACTTTATTCCTGTTCCTGTCCCCTGCTTCTTCTGATATCTGGAACTGGTCATTCCTTTCCTTATAATCACATTATACTTTATCACAAGAAGCCTATTGTTTTTGTTTTTTTTTTTTTTTTGAGACAGGGTCTCACTATACAGTTCAGGCTGGCCTTAAGCTCACTTTGTAGCTCAGGCTGGTCTCGAACTCACAACAATCCTCCTGCCTCAGCCTCCCGAGTGCTGGGATTATAGGCATGCGCCACCACGCCCGGAAGAAGCCTATTGTAATGTTGAACAAGTTAGCCTATAGTTGAAGTTATTATTCTTCTGTGGTTCCCCTTAATATTATTTCCTTTATTTGGTTTCTTGTCATTTCTTTTTTTTTTATTTAATTTTATTTTAATTTGAAGAGCTAAAAGAAAGCAAAAAACAAATAGCAGAAACCAAGACAGAAACAGGGTAACATACAACAATATATATATTACAGATTTTTAAAAGAAGAATAGCTAACTAACAATGGTTGTTATATTACCTATTTTTATCATCAAATCTATTGCTCAGATTAATGGATATAGTTATGTAAGACTGGACAAATATTTGAATATTACCACTTGCTTTCAAGAAACTTTAAATTTTTTCTTGTCCTTTTTTTTTGTGTGTGTGTGGCATTGGGCATTGAACTCAGGACCCTACGCTTGCAAGCAAGCCCTTATTCTACTAAGCTATCTCCCCAGTCCTCTTGTCCTTTTCTTTTTTCAAGTTTTTTTTTTAAATTGATAGTACATTAGAAACAGTACACATTTAGAAAGCCAAAATGAGAAGTGTTCAATCATGGCTTTTGTATTAAACATTGATGTCCCTGCTGTAGTTTCTCAGATCACAGATAGCAGCATACAAAGTTAGTCAAGGTAAAAATTCCAAACATTTAGTGCTATTTTAAGAAAACTGATGGTTGCACTGAAAATTATTAGTAGGATCATCTCAACCATCCTGTATATATACTTGCATCATGCGGTTTTACTATAAAATGCATAAGTACATTGGGGGTTTTCTTTCTTGCTTTATTTTGGTAATTATCCTATATCTGAGGGCCGGCGGTATAGCTCAGCGGACTAAGCGCTTGCTTAGGTAAGCGCAGGGACCAGTGTTCAATCCCTGGTTCCCCAAGCCGTGCCGGCCCTGCCTTCGGGTGCGCTGAGCTGGAGATGCAATCCAAGCTTGGTGGCGCGCGCCTGTAATCCCAGCACATGGGAGGAAAAAAGCAGGAAGATCACTATGAATGTGGGCTGCATGCATAGTGAGACCCTGCACCAAAAAAAAATAGCAAACAGCAATTATCCTATATCTGAGTTTCTAGGGCCTCTAATTTAGTGATTCTCATTATTTTAAAAAGTTGCCAACTTCTGTTATGGTAGCCATTGTTGGATTGCTTTTTTTTTTTCTTCCTATAGTCTTATTACACATGTAATTTTTTCTTAGTCATGTCAAATGTACTGCCAGGTCTCTCAGACACTGTTCATTTTTGCTGGCATATTTTTTATTCCCAGAGCTTCCTTTTCATTATATTATAGTGCCCACCCCTTTGCTTACATTGCCACATGTTGTCTATATGTTCCACTAATTTCTTACAAATAGTAATTACAGAGACTATAATCTCCCGATTTGAGGATTCCAATAGCATCCTATGAATCTTTCCATGATTACTTTGTTTCTTCAAAGTAGGTTTTGTTTTGTTTTACTTCATTTTGTTTTGAAAACATGTTGGATAACAGTAACAAAGAGAAGGCCTTTAGTGCGATTTTTATCTGGCTAGGCGTTGTGCTGTTTAAAGTTGGCTGAACTGCAAGACCTACATACTTCAAATTGTCCTTGTTTGCTTGCTTTATCCTTTTTCATTTATATCCATCATTTTAAATGATGAATCAAAATGTTTTATATTCACAGAACACTAAAATCAACTCAAAATGGATGAAATACTTAAATATAAGGTCTCAAAATAAAACTACTAGAAGAAAACATGGGGTGAACTGGGCAAGAGCTCGCAGTTGTGATTTGCTTTCTGAGCTTGACTCTCGGCTTCCTCTGCATATGCTCAAGATGAACGGGTCCCGCAGTTCTCTCACCTGGATCTGCTCTTACATTGGTGGAAGCCCTCTTGGTGTGGGGGCAAGCATCAGGAAGGGGAGCTTGACTGCCACACCCTGCCGAAGGTCTGGCATTCTGGCGGGCCTGCACCTGAGTCTGGGACCCCGGCGGGCCTTCCCACTGGGCAAAGTCCATACTGCTTACCCTTTCACTTTTCCAGCCCAAGCCCTGAGAGGGATTATACTATTACACATGTAATAGTAACTCAGAATATAGGACAATTACTAGAAACTCAGATATATGATAATTACCAAAATAAAGCAAGAAACAAAACCCTCAATGTACTTACTCACTTTATATTAAAACTGCATGATGCAAGTATATATACAGGATGGTTGAGATGATCGTGCTAATTGTATTACTCCCCTGAAGCCCCAGAGAACCTTTACCGGGAAGCCAGGGAAGTGCGTGGCCCCCAGAGGTTCACAAAATCACCACCAAGTGTCTTTGTTAGTGGTCTCTGTGGCTTGGATCTCCATTCCTGGTAGCTCACCTGTCAGGGTGGCTCTTCCTACCCTGTCCCTCAGTCCCTTGATGGGCTCGAGAAACTTCACTGACTTTCAGTTTGTCCAGCTTCTTCTCTTAAGGTGAGTGAGACCACCTTCAAGATTCCATGTCAGAGCCCAACCTGCTCTCCTTCACATGTCACATCGCATGATCCTTTGGGCGCCTGTTTACCTTCCTCAGTTAGGCTCACCTTTTTCCCTGAGCCCACTCCAGAGCTTCTCCTTGCTCAAGGAGCACTGATTCCTTTCAGTAAAGAACAATATCTGGAAATCCAGACCTGAAATCAGGCTTGTCCATCACTTCTGGTGGATGGTTGCTTCGCGGGCTCCCTAGCTTAGAGACTAACAGTAATTTGTTCCTATTAAATACTCATATATATGCATATATACATCCATCCACATGAATTTATATTAATACTTTCAATTTTAATTCAACTGCACAGTATTTGTACATTGCCCTCTTGCATATTTTATTTCCTTCTTTTAATAGTGAAAAGCCTTATTCCGTTATCTTCCAATATACTTATTCATTTGGTTTAGATTTAGAATATCCAGAAAGTAGTTTCAGAACTGATTGTTATAACAGTGCAAAAAAAAGCCCATTCCAGTTCATTCCTAGAGGTAAAACGCATACATTGGAAGTACACAATTCAATAAGTTTTGACAAATGTTTGCATCCAAATATACCATGCCCCTAACATGCCTATGATCCCAGAAATTTCCCCCACAACCCTCCGCAGTCAACCCTGCATCTGCCCAGAAGTAAGTGCAGTCTAATGTTTGCATAAATTAATTGTCCTTCTCTTAACACCTCACAGGAGCACGTGGCTTGTGGCATAGACTAGATAGTCTCTAGTCTCTTGGCTTCTCTTCTTTAACATAACATTGTGAGATTCATCCAAGCTGTTAATAACATAGGATTGCTTTAACAGAGTAAGTGTGTGGTTTATTCTATAGAAATGATGGTTTTTGTAAAAAGAGATACTTTACAGAGATCCTCTCCCAAAGTTTTCCTTCCACTTTACATTCACACCAGCACTATGTGAGTATTCAATTTGCACTCTATCCTGCCCAGTATTTATTACTAGGTTTTTAATTTCAGCCACTGAAGTGGATGAATACCGTTACCTCATTGCAATTTTAATTTTTCTTCCCCTGAAATAATGATATTATGCATCTTTTCACATTTTACTCATCATGTACCTATTCAAATTTTTGCCAATTATTAAAAATTGGATTGTTTACCTTATTGCTTCTATATTTTGTAGGGGTTTTAAAACTGCATTCTTTCTACAAGTGCTTTATTAAAAATACTATTTACACATATGTTGTAGGCAGCTGAGTTAGATAGAAATATTCTAGGCAGTCAGACAGGGCCAGGTCCTCAAGGAGACAAGATGACAGACAAGGTGACTTTGCAACTTGGAAGAGACAGACACTTCCATATGGACCACACCTCAAGATCAAGACAAAGGAAGAAACACAGCTACATACTTCCCTAGGGATGGGCATCAGAGATTGATATTCTAGATAGGTATCAATCACTTTGAAAGAGCCTAAATGAGTCACTAGTCCAACCCACAACAAGAAGAGACCCAGCCCCATATTCGTGTCCACTTGCTGTGTGACTCGTTTCCCTATTTGTTCCTGAACTTATTTTATCTGAGCAATGGTGCTTGTAATCTCATTGGTTAACCATGGTTTTGTCCCACCTCTTGTCCACCTAAGCAAGTTCCCATGGCTTCCCCAGCTTAGACCCGCCTTACCACATGGTTTTCCTCTATAAAAGTCCCTGGAAGAGACAGCTTCCTGGGGGAACTACCCGCTCAGGCCCCCCCTCCTGTCCCTCTCTTGGACAGGAGCTTTCCTTCCCTCAATAAATCTATTCTGCTCATAACCTCCGTTTGTTCCTAAAATTCATTCTTTGGTTTTAGAGAACACAAACTCGTACAGATCAGGTCCAGAGATTGTCTTTCCCTACGTCATTTGGAGGTTCAGCTTATCAGTTGGAGGTCACCCACCCGAGATCAGTTTTTCTCCCTGTATCACATATTTGCCACTTGCACTGGCTTATTCATTACTTTGATAATGTCCTTCAGTGACAAGAAAAAATTTTGACCTTGACAAAGTGTATTTTTAAAAAATGATTGGTGCTTTTTCATGTGTCATTTTGAAGAAGTTTTTATTACTCATAGATCAAAACATTTTCCTTGACTTTTTTCCAGAAATATGAGCTTGTAAACTTAGGTCCATGTTCAATCTAAATTAATATTTCTGTGGGGGGGGGCAACCCACTTGGACCTCCCTTCTGTCCCTCTCCGACAGAAGCTTTTCTATCCAATAAAGTTTTTCCTCAACAACACAACAAAAAAAAATTTCTGTGGGATGTGAGGCAAGGATTGATGTTTCTTCTTTTCTACACAAATATTTAATTGTTCCAGTACTATTTTTTGGATAGCTTTCCATTTATCTTTGATTTCCTTTGTGTCTTAGTAAAAAATTCAATTGACCAATTATAAATGTGTCCTATTTCTGGAATCTCTATTCTACTGTCTTGAACAATTTGTTTTTATGCCAGTACCAGACTATCTTAATCATGACAACTTGAGAGAGCATATTAAGGCCAAGCAATGCAAACCCTTCCATTTTTGTCCCAAAATAATCTGGAGTTTTAAGTCTTTTTCCTTGCTGTGTCAGTACTTTTGTTTAAATTGTTGGGTTTTGTTGTTTTAATCTTTATTTGGCACAGGCTTTCTATGCAACTCAGAGTCATATTGATCCTCCTGTCTCAGCTTCCCCAGTGCTGGGATTTCAGGCATGAGCCACCACACTAGTCTCTGTGGCAGGCTGGGTGCCTGGGGCCAGCAGGGCTTGTGGTACCGAGGATCAAGCTCCATGTCCTTGTGCTTTCCAGAAAGGTGCTTAGATATCTCTCCAGCCCCTGTATCAGTTCTTAATGAAGAAGCAAATTCAATGCAAGATATACAAATGTATATGAGTATTTACAAAATAGGCTTAAAGTCGCTGTTTGCAGTGACCTATGCCAAAGCGCAGAAGGGCGCTCTGTGCACTGGAGATGTGAAGGACCGAGCTGAAGGCCTGCAGCTCGCTGGACTGTCTCACATGAGGATGCACCTGGAGGCCAGAGGGCCTGGGGCGGAAGCCAGGAGGTGGCTCCCAGGAGAGGGAGAAGACCACAGCTCCTCTGAAGAAATAGAAGTGAGCCTTCCTTCTCTGTTTCCCTTTAGTCCCCTCAGGTTACGAGCTGTGGCCACTCACTCCCACTCTGGGTCGCCTATCTTCAGTAAACCTCTGCAACTGCACCCAGAACCATGCTGAGCCAATTTAATTGTGTGTTTCTTGCTCAAGTTGAAGCAATTCATTAACTACCACACTTGCTATAAAAATTTTAGAATATATTTGTGAACTCCTCTTTCTGGAAAGCCATTTGGAGGTTTTTTTAATTTATCAATCTGTAACCAAATTAGAAAAAAATGTCATCTGATCAATACTAATTACTCATATATTAACCTAAAAATTTAGAATTTCTCTTAGCAGTACTTTGCAGTTTTTCATATAAGAATCATATATATATGTTATTTGTCTCTAAGTAGGTGTGATGGCATTTCAAATTGAGTTTTTCTTTTGATTTTCAATTATTTAAAGTATATAAAAGTGATAGTGTATATTGAAATTGTAGCCTCCAAACCTGTCGAATTCAAATTTATTTACAAGTTTCAGTAACTGCTTTACAGATTTCTTAGGATTTTTCTACAGGGAAAATATTCTCCTCCTGGGGAGAGTCACATGGAGAGAAAACTTTCTCTCAGGCTCTCACAGAGAGCAAACTGGTCAAGCATTGGCCATGACTCATCCACATGGATGACACAGACAAAGGATCTACAGAATAAGGTACAGGACTACAAGATAAACCCTGAAGGGACTTCACTGACCTCATAAGAAACATAAGGTACATGTGTTGGTATATAGGTCTTACTCTATCTAGGTCTTAACCATCCAGCAGAAAAGTATAAAAATGAAGTATGTACCACAGGGCCATAACAATAAGTTGAGCTGTAAATGGCTATGGTCGACAACTTCTTCGGATAACTCACTATTGCTGTGGAATGCTGGACTGTGTTGGATTGTGTTGTCGAGTTCAAGCACCTAAGTTCGTTGAATGACAATGGAGTGCCCATCTCTGACAGATGTAGACAAAGGAAGGGATATAGAAAGGAAGAATCATGATGTGTGTGTATGGAAAGTACAGTTGGGATAAATAACGCTGTGCTTCTACATAATTCTATGAGAGGCAAGATTTGCACTAATGGTGGTTGGACAGGATATTATGTCGGCTTCTAGTACTATGGACAACCACTAGGAAAATTACAAGGTAAAAAGTATTAATTATTGAATCTTTGATGTAATTCAGGTATAAAAACTAAGATACACAAACAGCTATACTCTATTTACTGATAAGAGACATATGGTATAATAATGTCTGTAATATAATATCATGTATGCATCTTGTATGATACCAAAACATTATGAAAACAGTTTGCAATGTATTAATTTATCAAATCCATCTTGTCAAGGTATCTTAAAACAGTCTCATTGATATTTGTACTTCAATAAAACAAAAATAAAAATAAATAAATAAAAAATAAAAATAAAGTTTGTATTTCTTTTGCAATCTTTGTGACTGTTTTTTTTGCCTTTCCTCACTAGGTAGGAATTACAGAATACTGTTCTATAGAACTAATAACAGTGAATATCCTTCCATCATTTGTAATTTTAGGGGGAAAACATTCACTGTCCACCATTCAGTACGTTGTTAGCTAAGGGTTTTCTACAGATATCCTTTATTGAGCTTAAAATACCCCCTGTGTACCTAATTTGATAAGATGCTCATATTAAAAATGGAATTAAATTCTTTTTATCTTTTTTGGCTGGCTCAGCCCACCCTGAGGGTAAGGCTGGTGTGGCATGTGGTGCCGAGATGCAAACTGGGGGTCCCCTCCCCCTGCCTAAGTTCCCCTGAGCAGGCACTTTAGACAGTGAGCTATCTCATTGGCCCCCAAAATGGTATTAAGTTCTAACAGGAGATTTATTTGCATAGCTATGAAGAATCATAAGGTATGTTGTCTTTATTCTGTTAATTTGGGAAGCTGAAGAAAATGCCAGGCCAGGATAAATGTCAGTTGGCCCTTATATACCACCCATTTATATACTAGTGAATTCCACTTACTTATGCTTTTCTAGGAATTTTTTTCATTATGTTTATAAAGAACATGCTCTACAATTTTGTGTTTTGATATATTTGTTAGATTTTAGAGTACTGGTTATCTTGACCTAACAATAGAAATTGAGAAGTTTTCCCTTTTTCCTGTTTCTCTGAAAGAAATTTTATAAGTTGAATATTATTTCTTCCTTGAATATTTAATAAATTCCACTAATAAAATCACATGAAACTTGAGATTTACTTGTGGGAAGGTTTTTGTTTCCTTTACAAATATAAAGCTATTTAGAATTTTTATTTCTTCTTGTGTAATTACAAATTATTTTCTTTCAGAGATTATTTTCATCTCATCTGAATTGTTAATTTCATTATCATGAACTTCTTCATGCTACCCTCTTGTTACCTTAGTAAGCCTGTAGAATCTATACTGACAGCCTATTTGTAATATTAGAATTTGTGTCCTTGTATTCATGAGGATTTTACTAGAGCAGCAGATATAACACGAGATATGCAAATGTGTAAGAAATTAGAAGATTGGTTTATGATGGTCAGCCACAGAGTCTCATGAGGAAGCATGCGGAGGGCATCCGCACACTGGAGACTGGAGGATTCAGTCCAAGATCTGGAGCCCACTGCAGCATTCATGCAAGCCCACATCAGGAGGCCCGTGGGTCTGCGAGGGAAGGCTGATGAGTCTGCACCAGCAGGCTGAAGGAGCCAAGGGTTAGGCTGAAGACTGCGCTAGAAGCCAAGAGACGATGGTCCAAGCTGAAGGCGAAGCCTGGAGCTCCTCAGAAGACAATGCGCCCTCCAGGCTGCCTCACTTCCCCTACAGCCCAGGGTGTAGGATTGATGAGCCAGTTTAGTCTTCTAAACTTCTCAAGCTGACTCAGTCTGTCAGCCACTACCATCCTCCTTTTACATTTTTCTTGAGAAAATTGTCAATTTTGTTAAGATGCACAAAGAACAACCTGTTGGTTTTGTTAGTATCTTTTACAGTTTTGTGATTGTCATTTTATATTTCATTGATTCCTACTTTTAATTTTATTTTTCCTTCTTTACTGTCTAATGATCTTGGATTTAATTTATTCATCATTACTGAACTTCTTTAATAGGATCAATGATCAAATTTAATCCTTTTTCCTTACTTAAGATAAACATTTTAAGTCACCAAGCATTGCTACAATTCTGTCCCCTGAATTCTGATACATCGTATTTACACCGACAGTAGCGTAGGTATTGCCTAAATTCGTTTGTAATTTCTTCTTTAATTTA
>PVKA01003355.1:79399-111353 GCA_004027165.1 Ctenomys sociabilis
TTTTTTTTTTTTTTTTTTTTTTTTTTTTTTTTTTTTTTTTTTTTTTTTTTTTTTTTTTTTTTTTTTTTTTTTTTTTTTTTTTTTTTTTTTTTTTTTTTTTTTTTTTTTTTTTTTTTTTTTTTTTTTGTGGAACTGGGGATTGAACTCAGGCCCTTACGCTTGCCAGGGAAGTGCTTATTCCACTGAGCCATCTCCCCAGCCCCCAATTTCTGTATATTCTATGTTGATATCTGATTTAATTTCTTCATGGCTAGAAATGACCTCTTAGAAAACCTGTTCTGCAAGACTTCATTCCATTGGTCTTTATTGTTGTACTTTATAGAACTGTACATTCTTTATTTTGGTATCCCATGTACATATGAAGAGAAGTTCTGCAGCTTTTGGGTAGAGAAATGCACGAATATCAAATATCCCAGTGGTTTGACAGTGTTTTTCAGATCTCTTATATACTCACGTGATTTTTTGTTATGCTTGATCCACTATTTACTGGGAAAAGGTCTGAAAACTGTAAACAGGAATCACTCAGATCTTCTCGAGTAGGGAGTAGGGACGGTGATCCTGGTGGGGAATCCTGCACCTGCCTGCATGGTCCACAAAGAGGGGCCTCCCAGCGGCTTCCAGCTGGGCACCTTCACACTGGACAGCAGGTGGGCCCTTCTGCAACAGTGGCACTGCTCCAAGGCCAGCCATGGCAAGGAGCTCCCCGTGTGCCCGGCAAACCTATCCTATCTAATAGTCTTACATGTCTTCTGTTCCTTCCAATAGATTTACAAGTACAATTAAACTCTGTAATCTCAGCTATTGACTTTACAGTTTTAGGATTTCTAATGGGATTTTGTTTATAGATTTCTTTTCTCAACCACTTGTTAATTATTACATGTTTTATTTGTGTGGGATGCATTTAACATATACAACATCACTTCAACATACACATGCAAAGTGCACAGTTGCCAGATAAAGCTTTCATTATTTTATCATTGGTGAAATGCTGGGGTTGATTTATATGAACTACTTTTCTCCTGAATCTGAGCTAAATTTTTCTCTTGTAAGTATTATAATTTTCATCCGTGTCTGGGATGTAGCGGATAGTCACCTTGCAATACAACAGGAATAGTGAAACAACACCCAGAATTTGGAGGCAGATTTACTTACATAGATGGCCACTGATTGGGATCATTTCCAAAATATCAAGCCCTGATTCCTGTTTTTTTGGGGGAAGCTTATATGAGATTAGCAAGAAGGAAGTGCAGAAGCAAAGTGCTTGGCTGTCTTTGATTTGTTCTTATAATGTGCATTATAGTAACCAGGTATATATCAAAAATGGCAGGGACCAGTGGTTTCTAGGACATAGAAATAATAGGAACTTGTAATAGAAACTTTAACCTGGGCTATTGAAGTATCCTGGCTGGGGAGGCATTTTCTGCCCCCTTTTACTTTCCTGGTAAATCTTTGCTGAGTATACTACATGTGATTTTCTGAGATAAGGCCCAATTACAAGCAGTCCTACGATGGGTCCTAGCTAAGGTCCCCAAGACTGAAAGCTTTCCCACCAGGAGTTTGTGGCTTGTTTCTCTTATGATAAGGTTTTTCTCTTAAGTTGACTTTGATAAAGAAGTGGAGGAGTTAATCTGATTTAGGAAAGTGCCCAATGTGCCTTGGACACCAAGCAAATCTTTGTCATTTGTGAGGGCCCTACTGATTTTTTTTTTTCAGGCCAATTATCCATAGACCTAAGGCAAAAACTACCACTAGCAGGAAGGTGGGGAAGTAAGGGTTGCAGAATAGTGCACTGAGTTATAGAGCAATCTTATGAATGGCATTCTTAAGCTTCAACCATGTGTAGACTGGTCCATATCTGGAGTGGCCCGAGCAGGGCTTTATGTATTGTCTGAGCCCTGGAGGAACTGTGAAGGTATAATTTTTAATAATCATCTGCATGGGCTCTTCTAATTCTAGAGCAGTGTATCTAAAGCTGGATTATTAAAATTTGTGAAGGTAGTTAATATGTACCTGAAGTATACATGTGTGCAGGTATATCTACAGGGATATTTGATTTTTTAGCTAAACTTTCATAGAAAGGCCAGCCAAAAGACTTAGCAGATTAAAACAGGTGCAGGTGCAGGGGCCAAGGTTCGATCTCCTGTTGTGTTGGCCCCGCCCACAGGGTGCTCTGAGACAGCAATTGAGACTGGGCGTGGTAGTGCACACCTGGAATCCCAGCTCTTAGGAGGATGTAAACGAGTCAGATCTAGGAGTAAGATTCTGAACACCCTGCAGACCCTTTCCTAAAACACAAAAAAATTGAAATAAAATAAAAATAAACTTTCATAGAGCTAGTTATAAATTGTTTCTTTAGGTTGGTTTTTGTTTTTGTTTTGGTGGAACCGGGGATTGAACTCAGACCCTTGGCCTTGCCCGGGAAGCGCTTATTCTACTAAGCCATCTCCCTGGCCCCTCTGTATGATTTTTTGAAAAAACTTTTTAGAGCTTGTGACCTGTGTGTTCTATGTAGTTTTTATTTAGTTAGCTCTATTACAAATGTTCTATTGTTGTAGCCAATGGTCAGTGGCCCCAACTCCACACAGGCCCCAACTCCACCCTCCATTGTTGAAACCACTGACACTCAGGCTTACCCCGAAGCTTAGCATCTCCATACCTCACAGAACAAAAGCTACATCTCTCCAAACAAAAGCTGAACGAACACAAATCTTACCTAGTCTTATTTTCAATGATTGCCTCCCCTCCAGTTCCAGTCTTCAAATATGCATTGATATTACCGTCTTAAGTATCATTCAGAGTTTATTATTCTCTGTGAGTGAGCTAGTCCAGCACAAACTGCCCTAGTAGTGCCAGAAACTAAAGAGCTGGGGTGTAGCTCAGTGGTGAAGCATTTGCCTAGCATGTAGGGTGCTGAGCTGGTCACCAGCACCAAAGAAAGAAGTCCAACTCAGTAATAGATTCCAGAACGGATCATGCATGTGCAATGCAGTAGGCACCAGTCAAGGTCAGCTTTGCCTAAGAAGCCCAGATTTATTAGTGCTAAATACTACGGGCATGCGCGCCTGTGCTCAATTTTTAAATAGTATTTGAGAGCTTTTTAATACACAATGCAGTATAGTAGCTGACAATAAAACCAAGAGGGCCAGCCAAATTGCACAGCAGATTAAAGCATCCTGCCAGCCCTGCCCCCAAGGCACACTGAGATGGCAACTGAGACTAGGTGTGGTGGTGTCTATAATCCCAGCTTTTGGGAGGCTGTCAACAGGCAGATCACTGAGTCTGATCTAGTAGTGAGACCCTGAACACCCTGTAGACCCTTCCTTAAAAATAAAAAAAAGAAAGAAAACCAGTCAAGAAGACCACTCTGGATTAATACCAGGCCCTATCATTTACTCCCTCCATGAAATAAGACTGGGAAATTTTCTTAATGTGGCGATAATATCACCTACCTATGTAGTTAATCCTACACTCAGGGTTTATGTTCTGTGTGCATAGTAAGATCCTACCAACTATTTAGTCAAGTTCCATTCTCATTTTCTATGTCTGTTCAAACATGGTTGTTAAATATTTTTAAATACCCCCTCTTTCTCCATATGCTGGAAAACCACTCCTCTTTGGTCACCATCAGTCTCCTCTATCTAGAAGAGATTATGTAGTATAAGTCAGGACAGCGGACTTTAGGAGCAACGGGCTGGAGGTTTCAGGAACTCTACATCTGTTAAAGCAATAGATACAGCAGGGTATCCCACCCTGCGCTGCCCTTCTAAACACATGGATGAGATTCTGAGCTCCCAAGACCGAGAGAGGAGCAGCAACAGAATCCAGACGGTGCTGGTCCTGACACTGGCAAGCTGGCAGGCAAATGGCGCCATTCTTCAGATTCCTGCTGATGCTGAGATAAACATTAACTATCCATTACACACGTAGTTTCTCAGGCTGGCCAGATAGCTCAGTGGATTAAAGCGCCTGCTTAGGCAGACACGGGGACTGGGGTTTGATCTTCATCATGCCATGCCAGCCCCTCTCCTGGGGTGTGCTGAGACTGTTATTGAGACTGGGCATGTTGGTGCTCGCCTATAATCCCAGTGCTTGGGAGGCTGATGACAGGAGAATCACTACTAGTCCAATCTGTGTAGTGAAATATTGTAGGCCCTGTACTGAATACACCGAAAAACTAAAAAAAAAAAAAATAGATATTTCGTTTCTCATGAACTTTTATAGCTGGGTGCATTCCTGACACAGTGTACACCACAGGCTTGTTTTCCATATGGTGTAACTACATATAAAATGTTCCTGAGTTTAACATTCAGTCGGCCATTAATAAATTTAAATATATATTTTAAACTTATTTACCATCTAATTTCCTTCATGTAAATGTCTTACATGAACACAGATGATCCAATAGGAAAAGAATCAGAAAACCAAAAAGAAGTTTAAAACATAAAATAGAATTACTATAGTAAAAAAAACACAAAACACATTCCTCCAAATACATATATTACTATAGAAAGATCCCAAGTTTGATTGAGTTTCTTTGCAGGTAAAGTGAGAAAAATAGAGACAACTCAACTGATTTCAAGATGAGAACCTGGGTGTGTGGTTCATGCCTGTGATCCTAGTGCTGGGGAAGCTGAAAACAGGAGGATCACTATGAATGAGTTTGAGCTGCATAGTGAGAGCCTATACAAGATACATAAATAAAAACTTAAAAAAAATATGAAAAATTTCATGCAAGGTCAAGAAACAACATAAGAGCAGAAGTAGAGCATGGCATTCTGAATTGCCAAGGCACACCAGGCCCCTCTGAGTGATTTCCTCTTCCTTGTGTTTGCAGGCTAGGTAAGGAACCCAGCATTTGGCACTGTTTGGTTTCCTGGTGACAGCCATTCATTCTGAGGTGAGATGACTCTCAGTGTTCCTTTAATTTTCATTTTTTAAAGTCAGTGATGTTGAGTGTATTTCTTCCTCATGTATTTCTTGGCCATGTGTACTTTTTCTTCTGTAAAGTGTGTACTTATTTCTATCTGCTATAAAGTAAGATGAACTCAGCTCATTCATAGGAAAACTACAAGAGTAGTTTGATGCACCTTGAGGCTGCAATGTTAAGTGAAATAAATCAGACAGAAGGACTTAAATGTCCCATAGTTTCTCTTACATAAGCAAAAAGAAAAAAAAAAAGATGACAGGAAGCAGGAACAAGTGGGTCTTTCTCAAATGGGATGGTGTTCAAAAGCTGGAGGGAGGGTGGAGGGAGAAAGAGAAGGTGAAGAGAAAAGCAATGGAGATGTGTTAGATGCACCAGCTCCACACAGGGCGCCTGACCCCAGTGTAAACACCATGTACTATCAACATAGACTATTAAGAAATGAAAAAATCAAATGCCCAGACTGCACAGGCCCTTCTATTCCCTACATTATAGAGAAGGAAAGAATCCATTGCAATAAAAATCAGGTTTGTGAAGAGTGAAAAATCATCTTCTGCTCCCAGCTAAAAAGAAGAAAAACTAAAAAATCTTAAAAGTGGTCTACTGCGATTATTTCCTCCAATGAGTATTTCCTTTAACATCTTTCTTGGCATGTACAAAAAAAAAGCCAATGTGGACAGTTTCTGAAAACCTCTAATATAACCAATGCCTTTCATTTCAAAATCTATTTATAACTTTTAATACCCTTGCAGCAACCAAGAAAATCAACAGTCATGTAAGAGACATATCTAATAAATACCCAAACATGGAAGCAATCTGTTGAAGCCCAAGCATGTGGGGGTCTACCTTCAAGAAAAGCAATGAAATTGCCTCTTGCTGTACTTCCTATTTATTGCAAAGAGTGTGTTATCAAACAAGGAGCCCTAAGAAAGCCTAGAAACAGAAAATCTGCTTTAGGAAAGCAGTAGCCCCCTTTTACAAACAGTTCAGAACTCCTGAGAGTGAAGGCCTAGATTTTCTGACACTTTTCAAAAGAAAATTACCACATTTAGAAATCCAGGAAGATTTGTGAGTCAGGAAGTGAGCAAGCAGGGAGATCTTGTAGTTCTTTAATCCAAGGAAGAGTGGAAATAAACATGCTGAGGGAATATCACTTCTTCTTCTTCTTTTTCTTTTGGTGGAACCAGGGATTGAACTCAGACCCTTGCGCTTGCCAGGGAAGCGCTTATTCCACTGAGCCATCTCCCCGGCCCCTGGACATCACTTCTTTTAGGGCAGAAAAAATGGAGGAGGGGACAAAACCATAGCAATGGGGAAAGGAGATAAGTGTGTTTTGACTTTGGTCCTGGGGCTTTTTTCCCAGTGGCTGGATAGAAGTACCAAGTTGCATTTATAAAACAGCGGCATGCCCTCCACATAAAAGCTGAGGTCTTGTTCCACGATGCCTTAATGAATAAACCATCCTCTTATAAGCAAAGACACAACACTTCTTCCAGTATGAGTTTCACTTAAACTTTCAGAATATTTCTTTAACATGATGAAAGGTAAAAGGTCATTCTTTGAGTATGGAGCCACACTTTATTACATAAATGAAACAAATAGCTACTTAGCCCGTCTCCAACTTGCTTTGGTGTTTCGTGGTAAAGTCTGGAAAGAATACAAAGGCTTACAAGTATTAAAACATAATTTGGAAGCCTTCTCTTCTCACCTCCACAAATTCATGAGACCAGGCCTCTGAGGGCAGAGACCATTTGGTCTGGCAAAGCCTTGCTGCGAGAACAGGAAATGATCACGTTCAGTTGTCATGGCCCCTGCTGAGCAGATGGGCCACCATGAGCCTGGCGTCACCACTCCTGTCCCGCCGGCACAGCTCTATGAATGAATGGCTGTCTACAAAGCATCCTCATCTGCTAATTATTTGTAAATCACTTTGCATCCAATCTCTCCCCAATTTTGGTTTCATAGCAACTCTGCACTCACTGAAATGCTGCAGTTCGCCCTACAGTTCCCCTTTATTTTCACTATCAAAGAGTACCAAGAGAGGTTCAGCCTACATTTTACAAATGAAGCAAATGTATGAAGAAACAAAAATAATTATGAATATATAGCCTTATTTTTGAAAGCATGTATATTTTTACAAGCAATAGGAAACTTTCATGAGAAGACAATCTTTGCCCAACTTCATCCCAGTGCATGTATAAGTGCTGGAGTATAGTGTGCATTTAATAAATGAAGAAGTGTAACATATACATACTGCTTCTTCTAAGAGGTAGGGCTCACCCTTTCTCACTCATGCTAACTACAGTATTTTTATTTTTATTTATTTATTTATTTATTTGTCTTTTTGAGACAGGGTCTCGCTATGCAGTTCAGGCTGGCTTTAAGCTCACTTTGTAGCTCAGGCTGGTCTCGAACTCACAACAATCCTCCTGCCTCAGCCTCCCGAGTGCTGGGATTACAGGCATGCGCCACCACGCCCGGCTGCTAACTACAGTATTAAAAAAAAAAAAAAAAATTAACCTTTCTGCTGCAACAGCAGAGGAGCTCTAATTGCTACTCACCCACTCCCACCTGCCAAAGCCCTACCCATCCGAGCTGCACCTGTTCATGCCCCACTTGTCAGGTGATTGTCACACCTGTGCTGAAATTGCTCTCCTTCTCATCAGCTCACATCACATGCTCTTGGAGCTCCAGATGATCCCAAGGATGCTACTAAAATTTATTTTTAAATGGCATACAGGATGAAGATCCAGGAGACAAAGAGAGGCTATTGAAGAGTCCTCTTGGATCCTTTGGTTATATAGCAAAGCAGTCTTGCAGGAGGCAAGATTTTCTCATCTCTGAAAGTAAAAGCAGCCTCTTTGTGTTTGTTAGGGAGAATTCAAATGCACCTATGTGTATCAAAACGTGTATCTTTGATGCCTGACTATGCAGCTCAAACACAGGGTGGAATATTCACATATAGTTCCTCATATTTCTGCTGTCCTGTCTCCAGCATGAAGCAGGCACCACTAGTAATGTGTGTGGGCCACACCTTCCTGAGGCAGCACTGTACTGACCATCTCTACGTAGGGAAGGTCACCTCCTGCTCAGCAGAAAAGACTCATCAAAGTCAAGAGGGTAGGAACTGAGGTTAGAACTGCGAGCTGGAGCATATATTCTTTCCTGTTACTCAAAGAACTCCTGCGTGTCACTTTGAGACCAAGCCATCCTTGTTCTTTAAAATGCACATGAATGACGGCAATGTGTTCCCTGAGTGTGGCCCAGGGTAGCAGAGCCCAAAGCAAATTTTTAGCAAATATGTGGGTCGGGGAGACTTCGTGGCCATGACTGACCAGTGGAAAGCGCCATGACATGTAGTCCTGTATCTTCATGGCCTCCACAGGGGCATCCTGGGCTGGTTAGTGAATGCGTTAAAGCCAGGCGACCTGGACAATTGAGGTGATGAGTGAAACACTCCCAGGCCCTCCTGGCTTCAACCTTCGTATAAGGCCTCTCTTTGTTCGGAGTGGGAAGCGCTGTGGGGCTGGGGAAGAAGCGAGAGGGTTCTGGGGAGCATAGGAAGCCAAAATCGCACTTTTGTTTTGCCCACCCTGAGGCTCAATAATTAGGAGGAAGCAGACCCTGTGAGGGTTGGTAAAGCCGGCGAGAAGGAGACTTAAGTTAAGCTAGCATACATCAGAAATAATTGACAATGGTTAGGCTTCATCGTGAAGAAACCTGCACGGGCACTGCAGCCACCAGCCCACCACCCACCTAAGAATTATTATTTGAAAAGGCTGTCAGAGGATTATGGAAGATCCTTGTGTCGGCTCCAATTAGGATCAACACTGCTGTAGCTAGCTCCCTGAGCATGCAGTCCGCAACGATGAAAGCATAGTGGCCCCTGCTGGAAATATGTGGAACTACAGTCTCGTTCCTCCGGATCGCATCCGACGCTCATTTGCATCTGCTCTGCCTTTGGGGTTGTGTTTATTTGTGTATTTTAAAGAAGCCTCTGTATCACAATGCCAACATCAAAATCATTCATTTATTGTAAATACAGAGTCATTGCAAGACAAAGCTTCTAGCCTATGACTTTATGTTTTCTTTATACATTTCTTATAGATTTCTTTAAATCACAGTCTTGGACCAAATGGTAAGCAATAGCCACTTACCAAGTTTCAGTCCTTCCTATTATTCCCCAGGATCCTTATTGGCTGGCTCCCAAATATCGAATTTTGAAGAAAAATAAAATCTGGTACATTCTCTAAGGCTTTAAGTGATTATTTTGTTTGTGCTCTGAACATTAATTACCCCAGGGTTTGACTCTTAGTGACTCTCTCCTTGGAAGCTACTTACCAAATAAGTAAAGGCACTAAATATAATATTTCTACACAAGAATCTTCCCAGATAACTCTGCTTTCCAAAAATTCTTAGAAAAAAATGTTCAGGCAGAAGGTCGTTGCCCACACAATTGGGATTACTTACATTTCCGACTAACTGGTTAGAGAAGAAAGAATGGTTGACCGCCGCAGTGCATGTCTTGCGGTTTTATACAATGCATTAAAATGGCATACATGTTACTAGCATTCTCTCTGTGTAGTGGGAGAAAGGAAGGATTTCTTAATCCAAGTACACAGAAAAACTCTGTGGCATCAGCAAGCCCGTGCGAGCTATCCACGAGGCAAAGGCTGCGGTCCCAGCCCTCCCTTCCAGCACGCCTGCTCGCGAGAGTCAACGCCTGGCCAGGACCCAAGGTCACTCATTGTGCAGCCTGGCTTTTTGGACAGATGCCACCATCCCTCAGCTCCACCAACTGCTCTGAAAATGCCCACTCTCCGCCAAATGCAAAACTCAGGCCCTCCAACATCCTCCCACTTAAAGGAATTTTGAAGAATGGGTTGTATTTATCATAGCTTGGTGGTCATGTTAGTATGACACCTTCTTTAAGAGGAGCACTTATTAGGTAAACGAACTCCTAAAGCCGAGTGGGTAAATCGAATGTCGTGATTTCGTATTTATGGTGAAAACAATTGAGCTGTAACATTCAGTTGTGGCACAGGAGCCTTCTGAAAGCAGGAACTTTAAGAGCAGCATTTTATCTATAGTGGGTATGTGTGAAATATATTAAATTTATGAGCTCTGTGTTCCAAAAATAACACTACCTGGCCTTTTCGTTTTCTGAGAATATTACCATAGGCAAATTACTTAATTTCCCTAAACTCTCATTTTTTTAACTATAAAATGAGGACAATTATGCTTACCATCACAAAAAACAAATTTACAGAGACTTTATACATTTTAAATATATATGACACAAATTTCACTGTAAATAATACTGTATAAGCTGGGCGTGGTGGCGCATGCCTGTAATCCCAGCACTCGGGAGGCTGAGGCAGGAGGATTGTTGTGAGTTCGAGACCAGCCTGAGCTACAAAGTGAGCTCGAGGCCAGCCTGAACTGCATAGTGAGACCCTGTCTCAAAAAGACAAAAAAAAAAAAAAAAAAAAAAAAAAAAAAAAATAATAATAATAATAATAATAATACTGTATACATAGAAGATCTAGAAGTACAGCAGTACAAGTACTTGTCTGGCAAGCCAAAGTCTTGAATTCGATTCCCAGTACCAAAAAAGAGAATAAAGAAATATCTCCAAAAAAGGAAGAATTAGAAAAATGGGCTCAAAAATGTGGTAGAATTGGAATCAAAAATTGATACATGGAAGGCTAGCCAGATAGCTCAGCAGATTAAAGCTCTTGCTTAGGCAGAGTGCAGAGGCTGGGGTTCAGTCCCTGGGTGCCATGCCAGCCCTGTCCCCAGGGCGTGCTGAGACTGCAACTGAGACTGGGCATGGTAGTGTGTGCCTGTAGTTCCAGCTCTTAGGAGGCTGAAAACAGGAGAATCACTACGAGTTTGGTTTTTGTTTTGTTTTTTGTTTTTGTTTTTGTTTTTTTTGGTACAACTGGGGATTGAACTCAGGCCCTTGTGCTTACCAGGCAACTGCTTATTCTGTTGAGCCAACTACGAGTCCAATCTGTATAGTGAGACCCTATAGACCCTGCACTAAATACAAAAACAGAAATCCCAGCACTCGGGAGGCAGAGGCAGGAGGATTGTTGGTGAGTTCGAGACCAGCCTGAGCTACAAAGTGAGCTTAGGCCAGCCTGAACTGCAGTGAGACCCTGTCTCAAAAAGACAAAAAAAATAAAAAATAAAATAAAAAAATATAATACATGGAATTAAATGAGAAAAAAGGGATAGCATTAGTTGAAAAACAAATCAAAGGGATCACATAAACTATTTTTAACCAGAGACAAGGGCATACTAAAAGGAAGGGGGATATGAATAACCTTTAAAAGGGGGCAGAGAAACTAGCTTAATTTCACAGAAATACTGCTATTAGTTGGCTAGAAACACTGCTCTCTAAAAGGAAGTAGAAACAGGGGTGCTACAAGGAAATGCCGAATCACGCAACACCCATTTAAAACCTTCCCTCCCCTTGACATTTGGATTTCATGTTTGTCTAAAAAACAACAAAAAATTTAGCAGTGACATATAGAAAGACATTCCAAGCCAACCTAATCATTGCGTGTAGAAAACCTCAACTGGACAAGACTCATTTCATTCTAAAGAAGGCAGGTTTCCAGCCCAAGGTAAGTATTTTCGTAACTTGTCTAGGTTGTCATGCGGTTTCCTACAGTTCATTTGCAAAGATGGACATAGAACTGAGAACAGAAAAGGATTTGCAGGGTAAAGCGCAGCAACAGGGAGCATCATGTAGACGCCCTGCTACTGTGGGCAGGGCGGGGTGCACAGCACAGTGCAGCAAGCTCCAGAAGCTGAGCGCTGTAGGTGAGGCTGCTCCCTCCTGGAACCTGCAAGAGACTGCCCGTGTGCCAGCAGGACCCACTCATCCCGCCAGCAAAAGCCCGACTTGAGCAAATCAGACCACAGAATGTGGCTGCGTGGTTCAGCCTTTAAAACACACCCCATTTTCCAATGCCTGACGTTCTCTGAAGGAAATTAATTTATATCTAAATATTACACAAAAGGTTGAACTGTTCCTGTTTCCTACACATTGGCCCTCATCTATAGATAGATGACCCCATCTCCAGTCATTTAAGAAATAATAATCCCTGTACTGCAGAAATATAAATCCCCAAGAAATGTTTTTTATCAGATAAAAAATTCAGTGGCAGACACTATACAGGTGACTAGGCTGTTAAAGTTGTATTTACAAGGTAATCTTTAAACTGACAGCTAAAGTATGAGAGGGTATGGAAAACACATGGAAATTTTAGTTATAATTATCACTTTTTAAACTCTAAAATCAGAGTCGTTAAAGTTGCAAAATATGATCATGACAAGAAGAAAAATCAATAGAACAAAATAATTCAGTCTCTTTGTCAGTATCATTCCTGAGGCTAGTCCTACATTATCCACGCTTTACTTGAACAATGGCAGTGAAGCATTGCTAGAAGTCTTCGCCTTTATCTGTCCTCTGTCATCACTCCAACACATCAGTATAACCCAGTCATGACTGAAATGACTTCTCTGATCTGTGATCAGGGAGAAACATGGCATAAGTCAGTTTGGACAAATGTTAAGGTATGTGCACAATTACATATAACTGAGGGTCAAATCATTCCAAGGAGAAAATTCCTTTTGCCATTTACACTCTGTCATGCCTTATTCTCTGTTTACATGAAAGTCCTGGTGCCTTACACAGTATGGTAGTAAGAGAGTAAACATTTGCTTTCAAAAGAGAGCATTGATCTATTGGACCATTCTTTATAAAACACTACTCTTAATTAGATAGATAGATAGATAGATAGATAGATAGATAGATAGATAGATAGATAGATAGATAGATAGATAGAGACAGAGAGAGATTGAGAGAGAAAACCATGCTTACTTTATCATCTAACCATTGTTATCTTCCATGGACCTTTTCAAGCACAGCTCTTCCTAACCCCCACCAACCTGGGGTCTGACTCCTGCCTCTTGCCTGAACGATCAAGCCTGGACTCCTGCTCTCACCCAACCCCTGCTCAAGTTCTAACCAATGTTCTCCAACCAAAGAGTCCTTTCTTGTGGTAGCCTGGAGGACTGAGGAAGCCACCTACTGTTTTCATACCTTCTGATGGTTTCCCTCAGTTCCTGCCTAAAGATAGAAGACAGATGATCAGCATGGCCTCTACAGACTGACCTCAGTGGCTTTCCACAGACCTCCTGGCCTCTGACCTCAATCTGGCTCACCTAAATTGGCTACAATCCCTTGTTTCCTTCCTCCTGCTTCCATTGCCTGCTGCTCCACATTAAGCATCATCCTCCAGACTTCCAGCTTTTTCATATCCCTTATAGGTCTTGTCTCTGGAGCCATATTCATTTGTTGATTAAGTCCTGTTGGCTCCATGTGTGTGCATGTGTGCGTGTGTGCATGTGTGTGTGTGTGTGTGTGTGTGTGTAAGTGTGCCTGTGTGCACTAGGGACCAAACCTAGGGCTTTATGCACAATAAGCCTACACGTCATGGTGCTACACCACCAAGAATGGCTTTCCCTTTTGTTACAAGATGGTAGTCATCAAGCTTGGCTCTGTTCTGTTATACCCCCCAGAACTTGGCAAAAATGTCTCTTGTAAACCTAGAAAATGTTTAGTCTTATGGCTTGGATCTTAAAAGTCCCCCAGAAGCTCCTACTTTGAAGGACCGATCCAGGTGACAGCACACTTGAGAGGTGACAGAGGCTTGAACTCTGTGCCCTGGGCTGTCCTTGAAGCTGGCCTCTTCCCTCTTGTTCTCCTGACCCTGAAGCACAGGTGAGCTGGTGTGGGACCCTGCTGCTCCCTGCTGTGGTGCCTAGCGCAGGCCCAGAGGCAGTAGTACCGGCTCACTATAGACTGAAACCTCTGAAACCATGAATCAAAATGAATTTCTCCTTTAAGAGGATTCTTTTTTTGACTTGGGCATTTTATTACAGTGATATGGAAAAACACATTTATTAAATATTGTTGTATGCATGAATGAATTCAAATCTCCTAACCTTATCCCTCAAATGATCCACCCATCAGCAAGGCTGCCCTTTCAGCCATGACTAACTTGGCTCCAGTCAAAAACACACAGAATCCTTGCTCTCAGTTTCTGCATTTCCTAAAATACAAAGATAATATGTTAAGGTTTCAGATAAGGAGGCTTGGCACACTTATTTTTTGCTCTCTATTTTTGGAAAAAAAATATATAAATTCTTTCATTGGAAAGTTTTATGATACTCTTTTTAATTAAATTTTGAGGAGGAATAAATGTCTCTCCAGGGCCCATTTTCTATTCCTTCTTGTGTTGCTGACCTTTACTATTCATTTTTAAATAGCTAAATATCAATACAATGAAAGGGGTAGCTTTGCTATGCTCAAATTTAAAGAATCCTATTAAGAAGGGAATTGCTCTGAGATTTAAATTTATTAAATATGCACATATCGGAGATAAAAAATGAATCCAATGTTAGAAAAGGATTCCGCATCTTTATTTTTCATTCTTTTATAAATTCTGTTTGCAACGAAGGATAAAGAATAAAGTTATTGAGAGACACAGCTAGAAAGTAGCTTCTAATCCTGAAGTTTATTTCTCTTTCACTCTCATGTCCACCTATATGCTAGCAAATGTGTAAGTGTACACATGTGTTTCAGCCTATATGAAAAACACTAAATGCAATGAATGTGAATGTATTGGGACCTTATTTTTTGTTTATTTTGTTGTGAAATTGAAGTATGTGCAATAAGCATGATGCGGAAGGAAAGCTGTTTTGTTTTGTTTTTATAATGCTGGAGGCTGAACCCAGGGCCTCATCTATGGGCAAGCGTCTGCCACTGAGCTCATTCCCAGCCCTGGTTTTTTCTCTTATTTCTTTTTTTTTTTTTTTTTTTTTTTGAGACACGGTCACTAAGTGTTCAGTCTGGTCTCTCAGCTTCTGACCCTCCTGCCTCAGCATCCCAACCAGAGGATACAGGTGTGCCTCCCCACACACAGAGTGTGAATAAAGATTCCTAGAGGTGCTGCCTCAGAGACAAGAATTTCATGTCAAAACACTCTTCCTAGGATAAATCCAGTCTGTTGCTGAATGAAACTCGGTCTTCTCTCCATGATGCTCTCCTTCCAACTCAGAGCTGCTCTTATCTTCCTTGTCACCTCTGTCTCCTGGTGGCCTCAGGCCCTGGCATGGGGCTCTTTTATACACTGTCCTTTACACAGGGCATCTCCAGTCAACAGCCTCACAAAGGCTTCATTATCTGGTAAATTCAGGAGGTGCTGTTTCCGGAGATTGCATTTATGTTCTGCTGTGTATTTCAAAACACACAGGCATGAAAACTTCCTATGCTGAATGCAGAAACTTCTGACATGACGCTGTTAGTTCTGTCCTGTCCACTGCCTCCTGGACTCTGCTCCTGCAGCTTGGCAGCAGACAAGTAACTTTTTAAAAAAAGAAGTTCTACCTTTCTTTTTCTCCAATCTTCTCTTTGGTTAAGTCATTTTAATGAGCCTCTCTTTAAAGGAGGAAATGAAAATCAGTGATCATTAGAAATCAGTGTCTTTCCTTATTACAAACCCATATATATTTCTCTGGGGATAAATATAAAATTTGAATTCTTAAGTACACACAAAAAGCTGTGCGATGCTAAGCTGGAGACGTGTAATGGCATCTTCGACAGTGATGAGAATGGAAATTAACACCTGGAGTCCTACTGGAAAAGGCCCATCTTGATGCCTGCAGGAAGAGAAGCAGCTCCATCTGGTTGGTGGGATAGGTAGACATCCTGAGCTTTCTGTACCCAGGTATGAGCATCGCATTCAGAGTGCAGGACTTTCTCTTTCTTTCCTTTGGAAAGATACAGCATAGAGAGAGAAAGAGAGAGAGAGAGAGAGAGAGAGAGAGAGAGAGAGAGAGAGAGAGAGAGAGAGAGGTGCAGCAGGTGAGGAAGGGAAGGTCTGGTACTTGTCATTTCCAAAACCATCTCCAGAGCTCAAGCAGAGCTTTTGGGATTTCCACAGCACAGCGATATGGAGTTCTGCTTCTCCACCCCATGAAGAATCTTCTAATGCTTTTTAGTTTATGCTACAGGAACTCATTGCATCCAGGGCCATCGATTTGCAAGTGAATCAAATTACATTTTCCTAGAATTGCATTTTATCCATACAGAAGGTAGTGCTACTTTTGTTGTCATTGTCATCTACACAGTAGCCAGCATCATAAATTTTTTAAGTAAAGGCTCATCTTTTGAGCATAATTAGTTGCAATCTTTTACACATTGTCATAAAAAATACATGTTTTACAGCTGTTCATACAGAATCAACTCTCTTTCTGCAGGAAGCGCTCCCAGTGTGAGCTACCTTCATCCGGGGACCCTCCCGTTGCTGTCACATTCTGTTCTGCAGTTACTCTGACATCCGCACAGTGTTCCACAGGTGCTCTTTCCTGTGTACGTCCTAAATCCACAGATGGAGTGGAAATTCGAAGGACAAATGATGGTTAAATTATTACAGGAACAGCATAGACTGTAATGCCTATCCCTTACCTTTTATTCTCTAAAATAGTTCAAATTCTACTTCCATTATTTCTATTAATTGACCATGGACAGTATCTTTAAGTTTCTTAAATCTTAAATTCATCATTTGTAAGGGCAGCAACCAAGAAGCCTGTTAGGAGGACTAAATTACATAATTACATAATGTACAAATTTAGGTGAACAGGTGGTGCACATTTGGTCCTCAGTAAGTATTATTAGTTGTAAATATCTCAAGATTTGACTTACTTGTTTTAATTCTCCTACATTCATATGAGTGCTCACTATGCTACTTAATATTTAATGGGTCCCTAATATATCTGATTTGGGATTATAAGAACTAAAGATTATTATTATTAACACTGTAATTCTTGTGAACACAGAATCAATATTAAAATAATCATCAAATTGAAAACAAGTGTTGTGATTTTCTTATATAAAGCATATTGATCTGGAAAATACCATTTTTATAAAAGTATCTGCTTCTTGCTGCCATGTGCAATTAATTTGAGTTATTTCTATGACAAAAAAAGATGGGTACAAAATTCTGGCCAAGATATACTAGGGCCTGCTATGGGTTCTGAGATCCCTAAATTGGGTGCCACAGGTAGTTGTCATGTGCAAGTCACTCACAGATCTGATGGATTTTCACTGCTTGTATTCCATGTGATAGGTATTTTTCTGGACCCTGGAGACCCAATGAGAACAAGATGGTGGGTTCTTGCCCTCTCACAGAGGGTGTCAACAGAGAGGGTCCACAAGGTGACAGAGTCCCAAAATAATGCAATAATCCTAATTTTCAAGCATCGAAGTTTAGCTCCAGGGAATAACAGAGCCACCCTGAATTCCTCAGCATAGTATTACCAGGAGCAGGTGAAAACTACCACGGAACTCAGCTATGTTGAGAAGTTGGATCTACTTGTCTATTTTCCACTAATATTCTTGGTGCAGAATAGGAAACTAACATTTCAGATATTCATCTGGGTGTGGAAGAAGCTTCCAGAAATGAGGGACCAGGCGGGAGATTCAGAAAGTAAGATTCTCACTAACGCTTCCTGCTCAGACGTGTTTCAGACAGACTGAAAATTTTACAAGAGCAGGTTTCTTATTATATTCCTGTTAGCCTCTTGGACTGAAATCAGCTGGCTGAGAATCATTATAAAAGCATCAAGCTTTTTCAATCCTAAAGTAAAAAAGAAGTTTTATTGAAAGACTTTTTTAAAAAAAGTCTACCCATATATTTGTAAGGGTGTCTCCATGTAGGAGTTTGTACGTGTTTCAGATGCTTTCTTAATTTACTGTCTCTGAAAATGAGGCTAAGTCAAATCAAATGTCAAATTCTAGCACCTGTTACAAATAAAAAAGTGTAACAAAAGCTTCTGTGGACATGCTGATGGCAATATTTAACCTACTGCTGAGACTTAATGAAACATTTTAGAGAGCAGCAAAGCTTCCCAAATCCCCCTGGGGAGTCAGAGAATTTCCAGGAGTAGACAACAAAGACAAATCTTTGTGGTATTCTCTCACTGTATTTCCAAACACTTTCATTTGGGAAAATTTCAAGAAAGAAAAAGGTGAGTTTAATTTGTTTGAAACTAAGAGTGCGTGGTAGCACTTGGAGGAGGAGCCCATCCGGGACTCCACACACTTTGGACCCCAGAAAAGTTTTCTGCAGGATCCATTGCAAGAACAAGTTCCGAAAAAATCCTAGAAATCACTGACAAGTGCAATTCATTTAAAGCATGCTTGGAACACACTTCACACCACTTGGACTCAGCACTTTCAATTCCTTGTGCCTGTAATGTTCTCCATGAATTTGTTCTGCATCTTATTCTTGAGTCTGAAGCCAAAACTCTGTACCTGGTCCTGCTGATCCCGAAACCTTCAGTTTATCCAAAACCTCAAGCCTGAGTCCTTTGTTCTACACTTATGTCCTGCTCATCCAAACCCTTTCCTGTCATTTGTATCTTCTAAACAATATATTCTCCTATGACCTCCACCACCAGCTTCCTATCTGTCTAGCTTCCCAGCTGATGTGGGCAGATGGAGGGAAATCACAATGTGGAATGAAGAGTGCTGGTCCACTTTGCACCTTTTCACCACAATACTGGTTCAGGCAGGATTCAAGGAATAGGTTCCAAATGAGGTTAACTTTGCCTAATGAGTTAAGCCTTTGGCATTCCTAGGTTTGACAAGCAATTATTAAAATCTCCCACATGCCATAAAGGTTTATTTCTAGCAGAAGGCAATGTTTTCATAAGGAAACGTGAAGAGCTCCGCATCAGTCAGATACTGACATTAACATCAAGGACAAGTCAGATTGATGATACCCTTCACAAGCAGTGAGGACAAAGGCTTTTTCCCTTCTGTTCTCCATCTGAAAAACATGAAATTCCAGTTTGGTCATAAGAAAAAACATCCAGACACATGCCAAATAAAGGACAACCTATAAAGGACAGCCTAAGAAGGTGTAATGTGTGTGTGCCATGCAGTCAGTGGGATGCGCAGAAGACTCAAGGACAGGCTAGGGAGGTCTGAATAGGGTTTGGACATCAGCAAAGAGGAGTACAAGGGCTGGCCAAATAGCTCAGCAGATTAAAACCCCTGCAAGCAGGCACAGGGGTCTGGGATTCAATCCCCGGGCCTGCCATTTGGGCCCTGCCCCCCAGGGTGCACTGAGACAGCAATTGAAACTGGGCACAATGGTGCGTGCCTGTAACCCCAGCTCTTGGGAGCCTGTAAATAAGCAGATCACTATGAGTCTGATCTAGTAGTGAGGTCCTGAACACTTTGTAGACCCTTCCCTAAGATACAAAGAAATAAAAATAAATAAAAGAGTAGTACAGCACCATTGCCTTTTGGCTGTGACAAAGATACCTCAGTAATATAAGATGCTAATTATCAAGGGCAGAAGCTAAGTGTAGGGCACATGGAGAAACCCCACTGTCATTGCAACTATCCTGTAACTCATAAGCTTCTATAAGTAAAGGGTTTTAGAAGAAATCTACAATATTCCTGTTATATAAAGATACTGGGGATACTTAAAACTAAAGTCTGTTCCTTGTGAATAGCATAACATTAATGATAAGAATAATAGCAGCTATCACTCTTTGAGTAATCACAGATTGCCAGTACCACACCAAGCACAGAACATGTTATTAACTCACTGCCACCATGTGCCACACCCATAAACCACATGCTAGCATCAGCCTTTCACAGGCAAGGAAGCTGAGAGAGAAAGAAGCACGATGTGGCCAGCACATCGCTGGCTTCTAGTGCAGATTCTTCAGGTTCTGCCTTGGATCTTTCATCCTCCCAGTGTAGAACCATTGGCGTACCGATATGGACTTGCACAGAACAATGCAGTGAACTCTAGAACTTGAACTGAAACATTTACCCTCCAGGGTGCAGACACCTTCCATATATTTCATCATCCAACTCTGTGGCTGACCATCATAATCCAACTGGTGCAGTTGCTAATTGCCATTTGAACTGGTTCACACATTGTGTCAACTTGAGAAGTTTAAAACTTTAATTAGGGCCTGGGAGCTGGCTCAGTGGAATAAGCACTTTCCTAGCAAGCTCAAAGACCTGAGTTCAATCCCCAGGTCCACAAAAAAAAAGTTTAATTAAGTGACTCAGCAGAAAGCTGAGGATCTTGCTTTGTAAACATCCTTATCCTGGGCAAGAGAAGGGCATGGATATTGTGTGAATTCTACAGCCCCACCCCAAGGTAGCCTGCTTAGAATATGAGGTTAGGAGAGAGGCTTGCTAAAAGCCACAGCCACTGCCCCTCCTTTGCTATTCACTGTTTTCCATAGCCAGGAATGGCTCCCCTCTGCCATGTGCCACTCTGCCTTGGAGCCACAAACTGTGAGCTCAATAAGCCTTTCCTTCCTTAATTTTGGGCATCAGGTATTTTTGTCCCAGAAATGAGCAAAAAGTAACCAAGACACCATTGCTAACCAAGGAAAAGGCTGTTCAAACAATAGTTTCACCCTATGACACTTTTCATGTTAGCAACCCATACTCAAACATTAAAGAGATTCTTTCCCAAGGAAGATTATGCTTAGTGGATAAATTATACTATTGCCAATAAGGAGAACAGAAGGAGGGTATCATCAGATGTCTTACCTGTAGCTTGGGCTAGAATGTGACTGCCCCAATAAAACACTATGCAGCCCTAGAATATGCATATGGTGACATGTTCAGTCCTAAGGGTGTGAAATGTCAGTACTTGCAGATGAACCCATCTGCCCACGAGCCAGCCTTCACTTATGAATGATCATCATGTGCCAAAGATATGAAAATGGATGCAGTAAGGGGCCAAGCCAGCCAAGAGCTCCACTCCTCCCTGAGGGAGAGGTCCAAGAGCCAAGGGTGTCTAAAATCTTATTTAAAAGCCTGAGAATGAGGAGAATCACCAGAGCCACTTTGAAATCATGTCTATTCAATATTTTCTGTTACTTTAGGGAAAAGAAGGAAGCCTAACAAAAGCAAGAAGTACAAAAAACAGGAAAGTGAAAAGATCTGGGGTCCTGGGTGGTCAAGGCTCCAAAGCTGAGCAGGGATGTGAAGGAAGACATTGTCCCAGTTACCACAAAAGCCCATCAGGGAACTGCAGACTACTCAATGATTCTCCAAGACATTCTTGTTAGAAGTTGTTCCTGAAGTCTTCACAAGGATGAAATGAAGTTCATACCAGGACTTTTTCAGCCTCTACCCTTAACTCCATTAAAAAGTACACAGAACACCATGTCCTTCTTAGGTATCAAGATGTAATGGTTGACTGACTGTGTCAACTTGAGAAACTTAGAAGCTTCACTAAGTTGGCTCAGTAATTCTATATATCAAAGGGTAAAAGGTGGTTCTCTGTATCCTAGTGTATAGAGGACCCACCCTATGGCGGCTCATCTGGATGGTATAAAAGGTAAATGAGGAAGGATAGATTGGCCTCTGTTCTTTGGAAGACTTCCAGTCTTTACCCTGAGCATGGACATCATCCGCTGGCTTCTAGTGCAGATTCTTCAGGTTCTGCCTTGGATCTTTCATCCTCCCAGTGTAGAACCATTGGCGTACCGATATGGACTTGCACAGAACAATGCAGTGAACTCTAGAACTTGAACTGAAACATTTACCCTCCAGGGTGCAGACACCTTCCATACATTTCATCATCCAACTCTGTGGCTGACCATCATAATCCAATATTACAATTTCTTCCATTTTCTTTTTCATTTGTTTGTTTTTGTATTTTTAGGGAAGGGTCTACAAGATGTTCAGAGTCTCACTACTAGACTGTAGTGATTCTCCTGTTTACAGCCTCCCAAGTTCTGGGATTACAGGCATGCACCACCAATCCCAATCTCAATCACCATTTCAGAGTGCCCTGGGGAATGGGCCGGATCAAAGCCCTGGCCCCTGCGTCTACTTGCAGGCCTTTTTACACATTTGTGTATCTTGTGTTCTATCTGTTAAAACACTGACTGATGTAGATTTTGGTACCAGGAGCTGGGTGGATTGGAGTGGATTAATTAATGATCAGTTTGTAGCACACAGCTGAACTGAATCAGCATGATGTTCAGTGTGGACATCCTAACTGAGATTTGTTGTCAATAATATCAAAAGAAGGGAAAGATGGCATACTGTTGACTCTCTTGGAGAAGCTGGTAATGCTGGTTTTCCTGATGTGAACTCAGGTGTTTTTGTTACTGGAAGAGGGCTCCTCACTGTTACTGAAGATGGCTATGACTCTGGTTCATCTTTTGAACATTGTTTCCTGGATCCAGTGTAGATTCCTCAGCCTGCTGGCATAAATCCTCAGCCTGCTGGTATAGATCCTTCATTCTTCTGGCACAGACTTTATGGCTTCTGCCACTGATCTTTGTTCTTTCCAGTGTAGATCCTTGGCACAAATTTGCATGAGACATTGTCATAGGCTCTAGGCCTCCAGTGGACTCATACAGGACAATGTTGTGAGATCCAGGACCTCAGCCAGATTCTTTGGTTCTCTAGTATGCGGATAAATCTTGTTCACTATTTTGCACTTGACACTTTGGGTGGATATTATAAAATAATCCTATAAATCATGTGTCCTGTATGAAATTATCTCCCTTATAAACCCTGAGTACAACACAAGAGTACAGTCTTATAGCTCCAGCACCTACAATGTCCCAATCTACCCTCTCAGTGGATACATTTTTTACTGCAAAAATACTTCTCAACAAATTAGTTTTAGTTTATTAAATTCAAATTTGACTAACAGCATCAAATTATATACCTGTGGTTTTGATCTGATAGCCCAAATTCTGAGAGTTGATGTTTTACAGATCACTTAAACAGGCCTTGATGTTCAGCAAACAGTTAATATTTATTGATTGCTAACATGTGCTAAAATTATACAGTTGTAAGGAAGCAAATGATATTTTTCCTTCTGATAACTTGCATTCTAGAACAGTGACAATAGTACTACTTAGGCATATATGTGCAGCACTATAAACACTGTGTTAATTCATTTAATTATTCTCAATCTATTAATAATATGGGATTATTATTATATCCACTTTTCAAATGATAAACTTAAGTACTGATTCAAGGTTACATAACAAATACAAAATTGAATTTTGACTTAAAAAACAGGCTCCAGCGCTGAGTTGAGACTTATAAACATTACAAACACACATGTCATTCTTATTTATTTATGATATTCAAAATGACACATTACAATAAACTGTTGAATGTGCAGTATCCAGAATGTGATCTAGGGGCCAGCCAGATATCTCAGCAGATTAAAACACCTGGTTAGGCAGAAGCAAGAGCTGGTGGTTCAATCCCTGACCTGCCATGTGAACTCTGCCCCCAGGATGTGCTGAGATGGTGATTGAGACTGGGCTTGGTGACACATGCCTGTAATACCATCACTTGGCAGGCTGAAAATAGGAGGGTCACTATGAGTCTGATCTACACAATGAGACCCTATAGACCCTGTGCTAAAATACATTTCAAAAAATGTGATGTAAATTCTAAACCAGGGCCAACCTGAGAACCCAGAAGACTGAGGTGAACATGATAACCACCTTCCCAAAAGACTGTGAAAGTTATGTGTACTGGGAGTAAGGGCATACTTACTATTATTAATCATTCTACTATTACTCGTGTTGTCACTTTTTAAACAACCACTGCTCCCAGTGGTTGTTTAAAAAGTGACAACACGAGTAATAGTAGAATGATTCTCTGATTCAATTCCACCAATAGGATCATGAGAACCAAGCCTCTAAACTCTCTTTTCAGTGCATAATATACAAATTTCCTATGTATTCATACCCAAATTTTGGGGTCCTTTTCCTATAGTTCCAGACAACAGTGGCCCCAAATGAGGAAGAAGTTACTCTTAGATTTCTCCATTGAAAGGTTCATGGAGTAAGGTGTGCTCAATGCTGATGTATAAAGAGGAATATATTCGAAGATAGACAAAGAGCAAGTATTCTAGACATGGACAGACATTCCAAACCCTCTCAAGCATGGACTGTAGAATGGAGAGAGAGGGGGGGAGAGAGAGAGAAAGACTGGAAAGATGAGCAGGGGCCAGGCATCGATCGGCTCAGGAAACTTGCCAAAGACCAAGGGAACATTTGTGTAGAAGATCCACATGAACAGATCTGTGGTCTAGAAACAGAGAACAGGGATTGGGGATATGGCTCAGTGGAATAAGCACTTCCCTGGCAAGCACAAGGGCCTGAGTTCAATCTCTGGTTCTACCAAAAAAGAAAAAGAAACAGAGAACAGAAACTCAGTGGGAACACACACTTATGGAAATGGCAGAACTCCCCAAGGAGAAAGGTAAGAAAGGAGTGAGAAAACAAGAGTAAGAAGGAATAAAAGGGAGTCATAAGACATAATGTTCATGATGTTATGACAGACAGCTCAGTTAGGTAAAAATACTATAGCCAGCTAGACAGGGTGGGGCCCTCAAAAGGTCAGTACAGGAGGCACATGTAGTGGGAGGCACATTCACTGAAGGTCAGGCTTGAAGAAGAGAGGAGTTATTCACTCATATACTCCTCTAGGGTTGACCATCAATGATGATAGTCTAAGCAGGCACCAAGCACCTTGGGGTCGAGGACCAAACCTCTTTAACACACTGATTCCAGGAAACTCCCTGACCCTCATTTGATCCCTCTTTAATGACTATATTTGTTGCAATCTTATTGGTTCACCATAGTTTTGTCTCACCTAACATGTACCGTGTGACTTTGAATCAGTGTTATCTAAGTGACTACATTTGTAAACCTATTACTTGACTACAGTTTTGTGCTACCTTGAAACATCTTTACCTTATGTCTTTCCTCAATAAAATACGCAAGAGAAGTGGGGTAAGCAGACAAACTACTTTCAGGCCCTAAGCTCAGTGTTTCAGACATCTAGCATGTTGGGAGTTTCTTTTCCCTATATCATTATGAAGGCTGAACTTACAGTCTTTAAAAATAAATTAACTTTTACCCATCAATTTATCCATCCATACATACATGCAAAGGAAAGGATATAGGCCTATCCACTGTATCTTTGGCATAGTCCTAGGAACATCAACAGACAAGACAAAGCTTTTGTTTGCCTTGTAATATATTTATTCTGGTGAAAGGAACAGAAAACAAACAAGTAACTCTATGTTAGGCAATAATATATAGGTTCATGGAACACAAAGCAAGCAAGGTATATTGGAAGGGGTGACCTGCAAGGAACTGGACAGAGGGGAACTTAGAAGACAGACTAACAACTGCACAGATATTCAAGTCCTAAACTCCAAATCCTATGAATATGAAATGACACATAGCAAAAGAGCAGTAGGGTTGTAGGTGAAAATAAGGAGCTTATCAGCTGATCTCAGAAGAGGAAGGTGACACCGCATTGCCTGGGTCATCCCACTGGACTCACAAGAGTCCTTCACAGTAGAAGAAACGTCAAAATCGAAAGAGGGAAAGCAGTCAGAGAGGGACTTGAGGCTATGATTTTGAGGATGAAGCAGAGGCCACCAACCAAAGAATCCAGGCAGCTTGCAGATGCTCTACATAGCGCATAAACCAAACTCCCCAACGCTCTCCAGAGAGTCACCTCGATGTTAGCCTAGTACAACCCATGCTAGACTCCTGCCCTCCTACAGTGTGAAACAAGAAATCTGTGCACATCTCCCCTCAAATAAGACCTAACTAGAAACAAATTGGCCTTGAATAACAGATCAAAAATGCCACTCCCAATCAGCCAGCCTACCCTTCCTTTCCTTCCTTACAGAATAGGCACCAAGCAAGAGTATAGTGATGCAAAGCAAGGCAGGGATAGGCTGACTGGGGCTGGAATTTTTGGTCCCTAGTTTTCAAGATTAGTAATTTTCTGATTAGGTCTTATTTTGGGGAAAATGGGGTATATAAGCCATTAAATTTGCAACAACAGGAAATTGATTCAGAGTGTGAGCCTCACAACAGCTCATCACTTGATTTCAGGTTAGAGAAAACAAGAGGTACTTTCCTTGGTTGTTTACTCAGATGGGAATCTGGGGGGAAATAGTTACTTTGATTTTTAGTTTCCTAAGTGTGAGACAACAGTAAAGATGACAAAATGGAAATGTGTACACACCACGCTTGCTCTCTATCTTTGGTTCTCTATTCCTCTGTCTGTCTCTATCGCTCTCCGCATACAGTCAGTGAGGTGAAGCCCTGTGAAGATGCACCAAGAAAGCAGTATCATAACCATGAAGGAAAAGAATCCTTACCAGCAAACAGCCCCTGCTGGGCTTTGGACTGGAATTTTTGGCCTCCAAAACTGAAATCAAATAGATTTTTGTCATTCAAGCTATCAGCTCAGTGGTATTTTACTGTGTATAGCCCTCAAATTTATTGTGTCCAATTTTAGCAAACAACAGCCGGGAATACTTCAGTAATTTCACCCATTCCCCGCTCTTGCTCCTGCTGCTGCCACCTTTAGGCATTTCATTTTATTTTATTTTATTTAGTTTTATTTTTTTAATTAGGACATGAAACTCCTTATTTTCACAAAGAATCGAAGCCAAAATGACAGGCTTGGTTCAGAAGAAGTCCAAGGAAGGTGCATGTCCTCAGGGGAAAGGTGTCTTGGGTAGGCTTCACCTCAATGGGCTCTCCTCGAAAGATCCACTAAAAGATATCTCTGTGGAAAAGCATGGTGGTGCTTGCTGTGACCCCAGCACTCTAGAAGGAGGAGAGAAGATCACAGTTTTGAATCCAGCCAGAGCAACTTAGTGACCTGGAAAACTCTTGTTAAAACATAAAAAGAAACATTTTTTAAAGGGGTGGAGAAATGGTTCCATGCAAGTGCCCTGAGATTAACTCTTAGTACCACAGAAAGGACAGAATGAGTGTGAGGGAGGGCAGGGAAAAGGAGGGGAGAGTAGGGAAGGGAAGGGAAGCAATCTTGCTTTAGTGAGAGGTACACTGCTCAGTGCCATATCACAAATCCTAGACCCAAACCTCAGAATTCACTGAGAAAATGGAGATTCAGTACTCATGTTCTGTTTCCACCAAGTGGGAATCTGTTTTTATTTAGTAAAGACACCAATGGAAGCAGAACTGGATATACTTAGTAAGTATTCACCCCACAGTGCCTCCATTATTGCCTGAAAGGTGGTGCCAGTGAGCAAAGCATGCATCTGTGCTCTGTGTGTCTTCCACAGCCTCAGGAAGGTGCCTGCCTGTGCAGTTGAAGTCTACATTTTGCCCTTCTTCCACCATCCCCAGCACAGCAGTGTTGGTGAATGGGCTGTGAGTCTATACTTGGTACTTTCTCCATTGCCTCAGGACAGCTTGCTGATGAAAGGAAAACAGCCATGCCGACAAGAGCAAACACTCTGAGGAACAGACACCTCCTAGGAAAGCCCTAAAACCTGTGATGAGGCCAACTAACATTAGAGATCTACAAGCATCACTATAGAAAACAAAATAAAATAGAAAATTTCAAGACAAAGAAGCACAATGCAATACTAAATGCCTAGCACATCCAGGACAATTCCAGTGCACAAAGAGATAGAGGAAATTGGAACCCAACAAAAGGAACTCTCTGAAATAATAGCAGCAGAAGTAAAAACACAAGTGAAAGAAACCATAGAAAAAATAATCACTGAGGTGAAAAGTAGAAAGAAAGAAAGAAAGAAAGAAAGAAAGAAAGAAAGAAAGAAAGAAAGAAAGAAAGAGAAATTACTATCAAAATAACAAAATAAAAGATATCAAAGCAGACACAGATAAACAAATAAAGAAGCTGGACAAAATGATGGAAAATATGAATGCCAAACAAGAAATGGAATCAATGAGGCCCAAATAGAAATGCAGGAGGTTGGAAAATCCGTTGAAAGCATATGTGTCAGACAGAATTATGGCAAGGATCAAATATCAAATTTAGAAGATAAGAATACAATGAACAGCCAATTAAAAAAAGGTATCTTAAAAATTGTGAGACACCACAATAAATCAGTCCAACAGCCATAGGAGAAGCAAAAAAATAAAAATATATTATAAGATTTATTGGAATCAGTAAGAAAATTGGACACAAGGTAAATGCCATTAAAAACAACTGAACAGAACTAATGGCAGAAAACTTCCCAAATATGAATAAAGAATTTGACATACAAATAAATCAAACATATAGAAATCCAAATAGCCACAATCAAAATAAATCCATACCATGGCATACAATAATCAAGGTTCCAGAAACTCAACACAAAATCAAAATTTTAAAAGTGGCTAGAGAAAATAAAAATATCACCCCTAAAAGAAAGCCCATAAGAATCACAGCAGATTTCTCAACACAAATTCTAAAATTGATAAGCAGTAGGAGAGAAATGTTTCAAGCCTTGAAGGAAAACTGTCTTCAACCCTGACTGTGGTATCCCACAAAACTATCTTCCAGAATTGGTAGAAAAATAAAATACTTGCAGGACAATGATCAACTGAAGAAATTTGTGACCCCCCCAAAAAAGCTCTACAGAATACTTTAAAAACATATTAGAAAGAGATAATGAAGACCACTAACACAGTTACACAAAAAGAAAGAACCTGCTAGGGAGCACAAGAAATTAAATACAGCCAAAAGACAGGGAACAAATAACAAGGAAACATCAATTCATCAAAGGAACAGACTGGAAGAATAGATCAAGAAGCAAGATCCAACAATATATGGCATTCGAAAAATGTTACATTTAAGAAATATGTATACCAGATCTTGCCATGCAGCTCAATGTCATAGCAAGCTCCTGTTTCAGCCTCTGTAGTGCAGGTGTGTGCTACCATGCCTTGTTTCAGGGCTAGGGTCCCAGGGTTGGTATGGCATACAATACTGGAGACCAAACCTAGGTCCTTGTGCTTGCCTGGCAGGCACTCAGACCACCAAGCTATCTTGCCAACCCTCAAGAAACATTTCAAAAAGAAATTCATAGACTAAAAGTCAAAGATGGAAAATAATTCTCTATGCCACATAAACCCAGAAAAAAGCAAAGGTAACTATTCTATTTGTAGGCAATGTGAACTTCAGTCCAAAACTGATCAAAAGACAAGATGAAAGTCACTACATGCTTATTAAGGGAAAACTCCATGAACAAGAGATAATAATCATAAATATTTATCTATTTTAGTTCATTGAGAAGAAAGATTTGTATCAACAGTGTTTAGACAAGATATCATGTCTATATCTTCACTAGGAATAATGACTATGAAGACAACAATATGCAATGTATTAATTATTGTAACTGTCCTACTAACTTGTTTAGGAACTGTCTCATTGCTATTTCTTCCTCAATAAAAATTAATTTAAAAATATTTATGTACCAAACATAGGTTCATCCAACTACATAAAACAAATATTAGCTGACATGAAAATCTAAATAAATATTAACATAATTGTGATAGGGGACTTCAATACCCCACTCTCACAAACAGATCAACTAGAGAAAAAAAATCAGTGAAGAAACATCAAAACTAAACCAAGCCTATCAACAAATAGACTTAGTAAGTGTCTACCAAATGTTCCACCCCAAAACATCAGAATACATATCCTTCTCAGCTGCACATGGGACGTACTCCAAAATAGACCGTATATTAGCTAATTGAACATGTTTAAGTAAATGTAGAGGAATTGAAATCATACCGTGCATCCTCTCTGAGCTTAGCACAATGAAACTGAAAAATGAAGGACCAAAGAAACCACAGAAACTACATAAACATGTGGAAGTTAAACCATACCCTTCAGAACAACCAATGGGTCACAGAGGAAATCAAGGATCAAACTTGAAAGTACATACAGTTAAGTAATAATGCCCATACAACATAGCAAAATATTTATGATATAATGAAAGCAGTCCTGTGGAAGAAATTTATAACAAAGAAAACAAAATGAGCTCAAAAAAACAACCTAATGTGTAACATCAAACTTAGAAAAGGAAGCATAAAAAAAATCAAACACAAAGCTCTACAAGTGAGGAAATTTTTAAGATAAGAACAGAAATTAATACAATAGAGACTAAGAAAACAGTACAATAATCAATAAATCAAAAAAGTTGGTTCTTTGATAAACCATTGGCCAGCCTCCCGAGAAGAAATTAATACAATAAAGACTAAGAAAACAGTACAATAATCAATAAATCAAAAAAGTTGGTTCTTTGATAAACCATTGGCCAGCCTCATCAAAAAAGAGGAAAGAACATACATTCAAGCAACTGTGAATGAAAAGTGGAAATCACAATAGATCCTACAGAAATCTAGGAGAGCATCATTATTTACTATGAGAATCTATATCTTAATAAATTGGAAAGCATAGGAGAAATGGACAGGCTCCTAGATACAATTGAGTTGCCAAAACTAAGTCAAAAAAACATAAAAATTCTAAATAAACCAATATCAGTCAATGAAATGGAAAAATTAATTAAAAATTTACTGACAAAAAAGTCCAGGCCCTGACAGATTTACTACTGACTTCAATAAGAAATATTTTTATTTTCTTTTTATTTATTTATTGAATACACGGTTTCACAACAAAATTCAGACTTGTAGTGATCTTCCTGTCTCAGCCTTCCCAGCTCTGCGATTACAGACATACACCACCATGCACAGTTCTAGAGCTGACACAGAGCACCTGGAGTTCCAGGGCTGGCATAGAATGTGATACCAGGGATTAAACTTGGGTCTTTATGCTTTCCAGGCAGGTACATAGACTGCCAAGATATCACCCCATCCCTTCAACAAGAAATTTAGAGATGAACCAGCACCACTAATGCTGTAAGGCTTTTTAAAAACTGAAAGGAAAGCAGTACTTCCAAATTCACTTCTGGAAGTATTATCCTGATTCCAAAACCATAGAAGAACTCAATCAAGAAAGAAAGCAACAGGTCAATCTCCCTAATGAACACTGATGCAAAAATCCTTAATAAGATACTGGCAAAAGGAATGCAAAAAATCACCAAGTATATTAAATGTCATTATGAAGTACAATTCACACCAAGGATGCAAGAATGATTCAATATATGCAAATTAATAAATGTAATACATTATATTAACAGAACCAAACACAAAAATCACATGATCATTTCAATAGATGCCAAAAAAAAGCATATGGCAAAGTCCAACACCCATTCATGATAAAAAGAAAAAAACCTCTACAGAAAATTGGAATAGATGGTCTCTACCTCAATCTTATAAAAGTCATCAATGATGAACCAACAACTTATATCATATTAAATGGTTATAAACTGAAAGTTTTCACTCTAAACTCAGGAAAAAGACAGAGATGTCCATTATCATCACTTCTATTCGATATAGTTATGGAACATTAGTCAAAGCAATTAGACAAGAGGAAAAAATAAAAAGAAGAAAGATAAGAAAAAAAGAAGTTTGCAGATGACATGATAATTTGCATAGCAGATTCTAAAAATCCACCCATCAAAAATCTTACAGACTTAATATCCATATTGAGTAGTGTATCAAGATGCAAAGTCAATAACCAAAAGTCAATAGTCTTCCTTATACCCAAGCAATAAACTCAGAGTGAGAAATTGGGAAAGCACACTCTTCATGAGGACAACCAAAAATTGCAATACTAAGGAATCAATCTATTAAAGGATGTAAAGGGTCTATGCAATGAAATAACAGTACACTTAAAAATGAGAATGAAATGGATATCAGAAGCTGAAGGGCTGACCAAATAGCTCAGCAGATTAAAGAGCCTGCAAGCAGGTGCGGGGGCCAAGGGTTGGATCTCTGGGCCTCTGTGCTGGCCCTGCCCCCAGGGCATGCTGAGATAGCAATTGAAACTGGGCATGGTGGCATGCACCAATACTCCCAGCTCTTGGGAGGCTGTAAACAGGCAGATCACTGTGAATCTGATCTAGTAGTGAGACCCTGAATACCCTGTAGACCCTTCCCTAATATAAGAAAGAAAGGGAAGGAAGGAAGGAAGGAAGGAAGGAAGGAAGGAAGGAAGGAAGGAAG
>PVKA01003356.1:0-13751 GCA_004027165.1 Ctenomys sociabilis
CAGAGGCAGCGCTGCTTTCTCCATTATTTTGGGGGGCTGGGAGAAGGGGTAAGGCCAAGCCTTGGGTTAGATTTTCAGCTCCAGTTGGTGTACATATGTCCAAAAGGGTGAGTTGACTCTTGGTTTCACGCGGCGATCTTGGGCCTTTATGATTGTTGTCTCATAATTATTTTCTTACCGTTTGACGTAATAATGAGTGCTTTGGTTTATTAGCCAAACTACTCTCTCGAATCATGTTAACTTTGAGATTAAACAGAAAAATAAACCCTGTAAAAAATAAAAAAAAATAAAAAAAAACGGGTACTATTGAGACATCTTGTGATATTCTGAAGTGAAAGCATCTTTCGTGAATGTTCTGTGTTATTTTTAATAATAAGACTCTGCCCTAATGAGAGTCCTGCTCTAGGAGAGCATTTCTTTTTTTGGGCTGCCAGAGCAGAATGCCACACACAAGGTAAATGATAGGCACTTCTTCTCTGACTATAGGGACAAAATGTGGGGAATTTTGTGGCTCCTGTGGTCTCCTGACACGGCCTGCAGTGGCTGGCTGGTGGCTGTGTCCTCACCTGGCCCCTCCCTCTGGGCATGGCCCCTCGCTGTATCCTCTGCACGTTGCAGTATCCTCTTATTTTAACAGTAGAGTCAGAATGCAGTAGGCCTACTGCACAGTCTCGTAGTTACTGATCACTTCCTGTAGGGCCTTATCTCTAAACACAGGAGGCCCAGGGGCTGCAGCTTGCACGTGTGAATTTGGGTGACACTAGTAAGATCCAAACTACGAGACTCCGAATTGTTTTTGAAATAGCTCTAAGCTGGAAACAACTTAAATAGCCACCAGTAAAAGAATAAAGATATGATGGTGTACCATGGGTATACAATAGACTCCTAGAGACTGAGGTTGGTGGAAGTTCACCTGCAAGACTCTGCCTGTGCACAGGGCCAGGAGAGAAGAGGAATTTGCAGGAAGCATATAGATCACATGATCCGATTGCTGTCAAGAGCTAACAAAAACACCTCCAACCCAAATGTGCATTCACTGTATGGTTTTGCATGAGCATGGGGAAAATAGACATATCACATAAAAACTGTTTACCAGAGTTAAAGGAGGGAGAAAGAAGGGGGGGGGGAAGGAAAATAGGTCTGTGTTTATATTAGTAATTTTTATTAATACAGCTTTTGATAATTTTACTTTATTTATAAAGAAGTACTGTGATACATTTGAAAAATTTAATAAGAATCATTCAAACCACAAAATAAGTATTATAATAATAAGAACTTTAGTCATCTTGCTTCCATAGAGCTGGGATAAAAATGTGAGTGTCTTCACACCTGACCCAGTACTTGCTAGGTGCATGAGCCTATTGCATGCTTACAAAGCAGCTAAGGTAGCTAAAGAAATAAATACAATTTTTTATTTTATTTTATTGAAGAACAAATAGCAGTGAGGCAGTTTCAAATCAAATCAGCAGGACAGACTCAATAATTAATACATTGCATATTGTTTTCGTAGTAGTTTTTTGTCATACAAGGTGCATAAATGATTTTCTACTTACAAACACTATTGGAGCAGATGTCTCTAATCAATGAATTAAGAGAATGTAGATTTATACTTATCTTTTTTTAAAGCTGAATTATAGTACAGTTTCAATAATTAATACTTTCTGCCTTGTTATCTTACTAGTGGTTGTCCATAGTACAAGAAGCTGACAGGATATCCTGTCCAAACGTTATTAGTACAAATCTTTTTTCTTATAGAATTATGCAGAAGTACTGCATATTTATCCTAACTGTACTGTTTATGCAAACACGGAATGGTCCTTCCTTTGTATCCCTGTTTTTTTTTTCTGTTTAGTTCTGCCAAAGATGGGTCTTCTATTTTCATTCAGTTATTATAGATGCTTGAATTCAGTGAAACAAACACAGTCCAGCAGTCCACAATAATAGTGGGTTATCCTAAGAAGTTGTTGACTAGAGCCATTTACTGTTCAGCTTATTATTATGGCTTTATTTTATATACCTCATTTTGTGTTGGAGAGGATGTGAGGAAAAGGGAACACTTCTCCACTGCTGGTGGGAATGTAGACTGGTGCAACCATTGTGAAGATCAGTGTGGAGACTCCTCATATAAGTAGGACTGGAAATCCCATTCAAGCCAGCTATCCCCCTACTGGGAATTTTCCCAGAGGAGCTGAAAACATCATGTCATAGTGATATATGTGTATCTATGTTTATAGCAGCATAATTTGTGATAGCAAAATCTTGGAAACAACCAAGATGCCTGTCACATGAGGAATTGTTGAAAAAGATGTGGTATTTCTATATAATGGAATATTACTCAGCTATAAAAAATGAAAATTTGCAGCACTTGGAGGCTGAGGCAGGAGGATTGTTGTGAGTTCGAGACCAGCCTGAGCTACAAAGTGAGTTTAAGGCCAGCCTGAACTGCATAGTGAGACCCTGTCTCAAAAAAGACAAAAAAAAAAAAAAAAAAGAATGATAAACTTGAAGCATATTGAAGTGGATGCCACTTGAACATATACTCATAAGTGAAATAAACCAGACACACATGTGCAAATATCATATAGTCTCCCTAGTATAAGAAATCAAAAGAAGAAATACAAGTTGAAATGTGTAACAACTAAAAACAATTTTTATATAATTTTAATTATTTTGAGCTTAAAATTGAATAGCTGCAAGTACTCAGTGACTTTGGATATTGTGTGTCAGTCTGTTGTGTAACTTTTGTGTGTAAAGTGTCTCTCTTATACCACAAACCATCCTTGCTTTGAATCTGCTGTAAGAGGCAGGTCTCACCTTCCCCCTGCACCCCTCTGAACTTCACACAGGGGCCCCTGTGGTCTCCACTACCGGCCTTCAGGACCAAGTCTAGCTGTTCTCTCCTTTCTCCTAGTACCATCCAAAACCACAGCTCAGGTAACAGCTAATCTGACAGCCACCTAACCGTGTGTTTTTGTTCTTCTGGATGTTTTTATCTTCAGTCCATTTATGGGGCAAAGAAGGTACCCAAGAAGAAATGAATCCTCTGTAATGACCCCGCCTTTCTCTCCCTTTACTGTCTTGGCTAAGGAACACTTTGACATCCTTGCTAAGCCATGTTTCCCCAAATACTTCTCTGCCTACTTAACCCTGCTTACTTTCCTATTACATTTTGAGCTACAGTGTTACTGTAGATGATGTCTGTGGTGGATGACAACTGATGGTCAACTTGTTACACCCAGCCTAAATAAACCAGAGCAGTGCTGAGTGTGGGAGCCCAGCTGAGGGCCGCTGCTGGCAGTGGAAGAGGCTGAGCTGCAAAGGAAGAAGAAATGCCATTTGGGAGCTGTTGGGAAACTGTCAGGGAAGCTGCAGGGAGCTGCTGCTTCTCTTGGAGAAGTTTTCATGCTGGCTTTCCTGTCGAACTTAGCTGTTCTCGTCATCAGAGGAGCTCAAGACCTTGTTGTTCCTGAGAATGGTTGCGGTTCATGGTGCAGGAGCTCTGGGGAAGACAGTGCACTGCTCAGTCTCTTGTTGCATTGGCTTCTTCATAGGTTAGCTGTTATCCTTACTGGAGGAGCTCAGGATCTCACTGTTGCTGAGGATGGCTGTGGTACCTTTTGGGGGAGCTCTGGTTCTTACTTTGAGTGTCAATTCCTGGCTCTAGTGCAGATCCTTCAGCCTGCTAGCACAGATCCTTCATCCCACTGGCACAGACTTTCTAGCTTCCATCATTGACCTTGGGGTCTTTTTAACATAGGTCTGTAAAATATGGCTACGTGGAACATTGCAATAGGTTCTAGGCCTCCAGTTGGACTTGTGGGAGGCATTGCTGTGGGCTCTAGATCTTTAGGGGACTCCTGCAGGATATTTCTGTGGGATCCAGGCCCTCAACTGGCTTCTGTAGTCTTCAGTGTGTGGACAGGTTTCCTTCACTCTGTGTATATGATTCTTTGGGTGACTGTTATAAAAATAATCTTATAATTAAGTGTCCTGTACTGTATTGTTGTTTCCCCTCACAAAAGCCCGAACTACAGCAATGCTTCTCAGTTAGGACAGTACTACAGATGCATGGAAAGAGTATAGAGTGTGCTAAATATATCTTGGGAAATATCAAATAAATTTTATGTATAAACACATGCCATAAGACCATTAGAGATTTAGTACTTTCATGTTGAAATAAGGATACATTATATAAAGGAATTATGCCTTTTAGCTTTGAATTATAGGTAAAATTTCAGATGGATAAAAGAACAGGCATTCAGAACAGGACATGCCTTTCACCACTGCATGATCTCACATGTATTTCATAGCACATTTACTCATTTTTCTGTCCTAAAAATGAGGAAGATAAGTTTATAAACACCAGAAGTTGTGCCTGGTCGCCTAGTGTGGTCTCTGAAGGGCTGGCATGGAGCAGTATAATGACTTCTACAGATGAAGGAAATCCTGTGACCGGGAGAGTGGGATTCCCATGACTCCTAGGAAGCTGGGTGCAGCCGTGCCTGTGCGCAGCGGGAGCCACGCCTGTAGGCACAGAGAACTAGGTGTGGGGAGGATTGTGGAGGACACTGAGCGCCAAGCGAGGGGATTTTGCGGTCTAGGGGGCACCAACATATATTGTGGAGTAAGGGAGTGGCCCAGTAAAGCAGCATTTTCAGGAAAGAAATCTGCCTGTCAGAGGAGATGAGCTGGAGGAAAGGACAGAGGCAGGGAATCAAGTCGGGATGCAAGCACACAGGATGAAAGCCTCAGGAAACAGGGAGAAGAGAGATACTGAAGCGTGGAAACAGCAACAGTGAAAAGAAAACAGGAGCTCGATGAGCAGAATGGGAAGTGGGAACATCGTGGAACAGAGGAAGGACCCACCGAGCTGCCCTTACATCATCCTTGTTGCCCTTAGAGTCTGAAGGCTTTGGGGGGCCAGGGAGATGGCTCAGTAGAATAAGCCCTTGTCTGGTAAGCACAAGGGCCTGAGTTCAATTCCCAGTTCGGCAAAAAAAACAAAGGCTTGGGTTCCCCTTGCCAGTTTTGATTTTCCTCTGGTCTCCCTGGGCCTCTACAACCAACAGTACCTGTGGAATAAAAGTACCAGTGAATTCACTGTGGAGTTGTAATGTGACGGGACAGTGGGATAGCTTTTGTCTCATTAAGATAATGATGGTGTCAATGGAGAAGGGTAAAGAAAAACACACTAGGAAGAGGAGGTGTGCTTGCCTAGCATTTCCTGTTTAGTTTGCTATAACACAGAAACTCCTTGAGAAAACATAACAGGTGCATAAAAATCTGTGCCTATCACTCAGAGAACCATTCCTTTATTTTGAAATGGAGGCTATTTTGAAGTATGAGGAGAAAATCAAGGGCTAAGATAATACTACATTGTAAGCTTTACAACGTGCGATCCTTCCTCCCTGTGCTCAGCCCTTGGGGACTCCCTAGACCACGACAAATTTCCTAGCCTGCTGCTTTGGCTTCTGCATTCATTACTATATGGCCACAGACATTTTTCTGAGCCCGCTCCAGCACAGCCTCTGGTCCTGGAGGGCTGGGTCTCTCTCTGCACAGTGCGACCCTCATACACCCTCCTCATTTCTCAACTCAGCACATTTCCTTAATCCCTCTGCTGCTTCCAGCAAGGTCTCCTAGGGACTTTTCATGTTCATCAAAACAAATTTCTGCCCTGGAATGTAAAGCATCTTCACAAATGCTACACATGTCCAGGTCAGGGTACAGTCATTTCAAAATGGAAAGTATGTGCTGAATTAGTTAGAACTCTTGAAGGTCAGCCAAGACCAAGCTGTTCGTGGGTTTGACTTTACTGTGTGTTTTCTGTTGAGTCCCAACAATGAGCTCCCAAGCAATCTAGGTGACAGTCTGGTTGGTTTTCCTCTGATTTATCTTCAGCAAATACTACAAACCCAGCTTCTTCTTCCATGAGTGGTCACGAGCCCCTGGCAGAATGCAGAGCTTTGCTGACCCCTTTTAGAAGAGGGTCACCCTCCCGTGCAGGACACCGAGTGATTGCCTCTTATCTTACCTCCTGGGGACTTCACTTCCTTCCCACCCTTGCTGCCTTCAGGGGCCTCCAATAACTTCTCAATTCCAGAGAGTGTGCTTGCCCAAGCCCTCCTCTGAGCAGAGCACTAGAGCTGGCCCCTTACATGTTTGGAGGATCTAAGCAGCAAAACTTTTCTAAGAATCGTGGAGTACCAGAAAGCCAAGCAGAACCCCCTGAGGTGAAGTCTGCTGATCTAATAAACGAAGATGTTAAAATCTTGTCACAGAAGAATGACCCAACACCCGAGATAATATCAGCACAGGACACTTGTTCAAAAACAAAGGAATTGCTTGGCCGGGCGTGGTGGCTTGGTCCTGTCCCAGCGTGTGCTGTGACAGCATTCAATAGAACAGCCCATGCTGAGGGTGCCTCCTGCATAGCTCCCCCAGTGACCTAGGGTCAGACTTCCTAGACCTTCCCAGGAGTCTCCTACCACCAAAACCAGGCCAAACTACCCATGCCCTAGCTCTGCAAACTACTCCCTTTCTGGAGTGGCCACTGAGGCCGGCTGGGCGCTTCCCTGGGCTGCAGCATCCTCTTTGTGTGCATTAGGCCATGCACAAGGAGCAGGCTCCCTGGGGTGCTTTGTACCCTATGAGTACCTCAAATTGAGAGTGAGCTACAGGCCACACAGCTGTAGTCGTGCCTGCAACAGTGACCTCCTCTTACCACGTGTGCCACTTCTCTGAAACTGCTACTTTCAGCTCCTAGCAGAGGACAGAAAGTGTCCTGTCAGGCGCCTCCTTCCCACTGCTCAGTGTTGGTCAGCTCCCAGGTCACCTCCCAAGCCACCAACTCCCTCCCCTTGCAGGCCTGCTCTTCTCCTTCATATTTATTTCCCAATACTGGGGGTGAACCCAGAGCCTTCACATTGAGCTATGTACCCAACTCTTGTTAAATTTTATTTTAAAACAGGTCTCACTAAGTTACTAAATTGCCCAAGCTGGGCTCAAACTTGCAAACTTCTTTCTGCCTCAGCTTCCTGGAGCGCTACAGTTACAGGTGTGTGCCCTGCCTAGCTGCATGATATTTTATATGCTAACAGAGGCAAGCTTTCATTCTGATGCGCACGGCATCCCTGCCATTCACGTTTCCATCGCCAGGGACAAGGACACAGTCTCCAGCTCTGTCTCCGCACCCACTCTCTGATCTCCTTCCCATCCATGTTTGCATTGCTTTTGCTCAGACATTTATGGTGCTTTGCCATCCTGCAACAACACACTGGCTGTTGTCATTTATGGCTGTTCACCCTCAATACATTGATGGCACACCAGCAGACTCCTGTGCTGGATTGCTTAACTAGTAGGGATTTCCCAGAAGCTTATCTAGATACGCTGGGGGCTCACTCTCATCTTGAGGATGGAAGAGTCTTAGGTTGAATAAAAAATGATTGTTGCACAAGACTATAAACTTGGAAAACCTTGGCTTGAATTCTCACAGTGCTGCAAAACCAGAAACTAGTGACCTGAGATCTATTCCTCTTTCTCTCTAGCGACGAATTAACTGAAAGCCACTTCCTAAAACCAAAGCTAGGCAGGACTCATAACAGAAGGCTGTGCAGATGCAGAGGTCTGAGCAGGACATGGATGGGAAGACCCTGAACAGGAACAAGGTGTACAGTAAATGATGGGGTCCCACAGGTTCCATACGTGCGGCCTCCCAAAAGCTCCTGGGGCCCAAACCTAAGGGATCTTACAGTTCTTGTTCTCTTCATCTCCCCTCACACATGATGCCCTTGAGTGATCTCTAAGATTAGCATACCTTGGAGAGCAGCCACCCCCAGTGAGTAACAGCAAGAGATGACAGGAGAACTGCACGCACTCCAGTATGTGCTGCTTCCCGGGAGGAAGAACATGTGCACACAAGTGTACACAAACACAAAACATGCACACAAAGGCCTTCAAGCCCACACGTTCCCTCACACAGGCAGACAGAGTATTGGCTTGGCCTGTCTTTGGTTCACCTGGCAGTGTTTGCCTTACCCTGGTGCCCAGAGCTTGGCAACTGGGCTCCAGCCTCTGGTCCCACACATGTCACACCCCTTCCCTGCTCCTACCCAGCATGTGGAAGGTTTCCTGTGGATGCGCCATCATCCCTGAGCTCCCTCTTGCTGCCTTGAGCTCTCCAGATACGGGTGACTCTCTGCCACTGTCAGATGCCAACCTCGATGTCTTTCACAATGAAACAGAAATTAACAGTGAGAAAAAAAAAAAGCTTTGTACCATCTAGAAAAGTGCAGATTATTCTCCTATGTTCTCTTCAACTAGTCTTAAATTACTTTTGTTGTACCATTTGTTAATTCACAAAAATGACTTGTTTTGTTTTTAATTATTCAAATTCAGGCTGCAAAAGAACTAAGGACAATGTTAATAAATATTCATCACTTTTGTCTTGGATCCTGACATCTGACATTTGGAAGGCATTTAAAAATTTTTGAGAGATTGATTTTTGTGCTGAAATAAGTTTTCCTTTGGCTAAATTGGTAGAATCATTAAAATTTGAGAGAACCTTGACACAGTTATGAGCTATGGGCCTTAGTTTTCCACTTTTTCTTTCAAATAAATGATAACAGAATTGTAGGGCTTCTTTTAGTTAAGTAGAACAGACTATTTTGCATTCATGAAAGATGTAAGCATTTCAAGTCCTTGAGGAACTATTCTTGCTACTCTTAAATCTCACCACTCCCATGTTTTGCAACCTAATCTCTAATGAGAGGATAATTAGAAGAACGATTAACTGAGTAGGGAAGAAAGCTTGCTGAAGGTTTAGTGCCTTGATAAATGGGCTCATAGAAAACCCACGTGACACGCACAAGAAGGGCTAGGCAGAGGAAATACGCTTACAGATGGCAAGTGCACCAGGGCTTCGATCTTGTACTGACCATTTCCCATGACCTTGAGAAATACATACGCTAATCTCAACCCCAATCTTAATCCCAATCTGAATCCTAAAACTAACCTCAATACTAAACCTAACCACAACACCAACCCAACACTAATCTTAATCTCAACACTGACCCTAACCCCATACCCAACACCAACACTAACCCTAACCTTAGCCCTCACCCCGGCCCTTACCCCAACCCCAACCCTAAATTTAATCCTAAATTTTTACAAACCCTTGGACCCACAGTGTTTTGTGGTAGCAATGCCAATGAACTGAATTTCACTAGATATACTCTGTGTGTACTCTGGACCTGGAACAGAATTCCAAAAATAGAATTCTGGGTAGTGGTCTATGAGTAAAATGAAAAAAAGTTCTGTGTGCATTCTAGTGACATTACATATTGACAACCACTTCTACCAACTTCTATACCCAGAAATACACTTAAGTATGCCTACGTTAATAAAAATAAAGTTAATAATAATGTATTTAAGAATAGCCAAACTATTGTTATGAATGTGATTATCTTATCAAAGGGAGGCATATAATTTTTGAATTATCTGATTATTTTCATCAAAGAGTGATTACTTACATTTTAAAGTTTCAATTATTAATTGAGTAAAGAAAGTATGCTTTCTTATAGATATATGTTTTATTCTTATAGATATGAAATGGTAAAAATGGAAAACTGTCCCACAGAAATCAGTCAGATTTATGAAGTCTACAAGATGTCATATTTGTTTTAGGTTTTGCATTTTAAATGAGATTCACATTCACAGATACGATCAGTTGATGCTGTCTTTGAAGTATTCAGTTATTAGCAGTTATTCCCTGTATTTGGGGAACTGTTTTCACCGCTGTACTGACAGTCTCACTTACTCCTTACAAGTGGAGGTTATCTTGCTTTTACAACGTTGTTTTCCATGCCTTTATCCGTGGGGGAAATGCCTACAGTATTTGTTAAATAACGACTGCTACCTCCCACTACTGCCCAACTTTGGTTCAGATCTCTCCCAGCTGATACCACTGACCTTCTTCTGTAGCTCACAGTCCTGAGTCAAGCCTGACCCTGTGAAGGAGTGAGCTCTGCACACAGATGTGTAGATGATGTCATTCTAGTGTCTTCAGATCCCCCCAAACCAGACCTCTGCGTCACCTTCCTCCATTAACACACTTTGAAAAGCAGGTCCTCTTGATGCTTCCACAAAGTTAAGTCATCCACCACATTTGTTCACCTGGTTACTCTGCGTTATTTCCCTATTTTCATGCATTATTTCTCAGAGTTTAAAGAATACTGCAAAATTGTAGATTTATTTTAGAATATAGACAAGAAAGAGCTTGAGCTTGACTGTGGCCAGAGTCATACTGAATTAGCTCAGATCAATTTCATCAAACTTTTCCTGGTACACAGGAACTGCTCATCAAGGGTAGGTCAGGAAGGGTCAAGAAAGGCTGCCCTTCTCTTTAACTGGAACTACAGCCTTTGTACTGTGAAGAAGTGTGTGTGTGTGTGTGTGTGTGTGTGTGTGTGTGTGCGTGCACGCGAATTCTTGGTGCAGCCTTTATTTCTAAATCTGTCTATAATTCATCTGTAATTAATGTGAAAGATAAATGGTAGTAGAAGTCATAAAAGTTCAATTATAATGGTTGTCATGTAATTGTGTAAGATTTTTATCCCCTAAGTTCTATGAGGTATTCCTGTATGGAGCTCTGCCATTTTTTTAAAGTTTTTCCATTGTACCTAGAACATCAACACATCAATAAATCATATTACAGCAATGAATAATTAGGTGAACAAATGGACATCTTTTAAAACATTATTCATGTAAAAGATTTCTGGAAGAAAAATCTATTCGTCTAAAAATGTGTTTTCCAAGATCCTATTAATAAGCTAGGCTGTGTCATTGTGACAGGCAGGTCCTTTTCTGGTCATCCCACCAATGAAGCACATGCATCTTATCTCAAGATGCCAAGTGATGGGGACAAGCATATCAGTCGCAATGGCACTGTTTATAACAAACTTTCACAGCTGTGGGGGGGGGGGGCTAAGAGCTTGTTTTCTGGCAGGTGTCATAGTAGGGCTGTCTGGTGACCAACTGCTTCTCTGAACACACCTGAGAACTACTGTTTCCAGCTTTAATTGCCCTGCACTTACTAAACACCATAGTCCTTAAATATCTCCAAGCAAATGCTAAAATTTTGTCTTGTTTTTGTAAAGAATGAATGTCCTTACTGTGGCAGATGAGTATCAGGCCTATCCAAGAGAAACACTCAGAACATCATGGAAGAGAAAATTTCTGTAGATAGAATTTGAGGATTCAGTGTAGGAAAATCAGGGCCTCCAAAGCATCATACTAAATTACCTTTAGTCACTTATTTCTACAGAAATCATTGTGGACAAATGGGAAAGGAAGGTTTCCATCTTGGGGGCCATTTATTTTCCATATTATTCTATAATAATGTAAACAGACATGAAATTTTTTTCAAATAAACCCTGAATTGTTCATAAACATCCTTAAATAATTTTCTTGAATCTTATTTTTATTAAGCAATGCAAATGCAGAGGACATTTGACCATCCTAGGACTAGCAGGAAACTTTCAAAGAATGTTGCTTTGACTACATCTGTAACTGGCTAGATCTGAGTTTTCTAAGACTTCACCCACTCCCAACCTTCCAGCCAGAATTTTAAGACAAATGCACAAGGAATGGGCACAGTCACCTGGTGTTTGCTCTATTCTGCTTTGTTTTGTTTTGTTGATTTCTGAAAGTGACTTTTTGAGTATAATAGTATTTTTTAAAAATTTCTTTTAGCTAAAAGTCTCACCTGTAAAAATTTATGGAGTGAACAATTTGAGGGTTTTGATTATGGAGTCTTCATAGCCCATTTTATGTTACGGAGGCTTTCCCACCAGTGTCTCTCCTTCCCTCACCCAGCCCCACTTCTGCTGACTCCATAAACTACCTTCCTCCTTGCTTCCCGAAGAACAAATCATCAAAGTCAGAAAACTTAACTGGACAAGGCTCTGAGCAGGGAATATGTTCTATGCCTTTTTCTTTTTTTCTAAGCACTTCCTAGAAGTCCAGATGAGCTTCAAATAAATGTATTATTTTTTTTCTGAAAGTTTCATTCACTAAATGTCCATCTTACAAAAGAAGAAATGAATGAATAAACAGCTACATTTTATGAAAATATGTCCTGGTTTTCTCTGCCACTTACAGTTTCAAGTTACTTTCAGAGGACACTTGAAATGAATTCTTTGTTATTCATTGTATTTTGAACTTTTTAAATAATTCTTAATATTACTTTAGCATATAGCTAGTATTTGTTACTTAAATTTAAAATTAAATGAGTATGTACAACTATAACTATTTGAATGCCTATAAATATTTGAAACAAACATTGTTTTCCTGGTCTTTCTTACACTTTCCTTTGTGCTTTCAAATATTAGGGCCAAAGCAATGATTTCTTCTTAAGGTGATATTTTCAAAGGAAATCAGGTAGTATCAAGAGAAAACTGAATAATTAAATTGAGCTATAAACTTAGTATGAAACAGAAGGTAAAATTTTTCTTGCATTTCCTTCTAGTTTTACAACTTATTTGGATAATAGTAAATGAAAAAACTAGTCATTCACTTGTCAAAGATGCAAATAAAAGGTAAAATATAAAATAGAATTATTCCTAAAGGAAAAGAAAATACAATATATGGCATAAATATACTGTTGACATAAATATCTGAGAAAAGTGTGGAAGGTTATGAATCTGGGGAAAGCAAGACCAAGGGCTATCATGGCTCTCAGATATGTAGGCAGTATGCTAAAAGATATATAAAATTTGTGTGGTGTGAACCAGGCACCTGCATAATTTTCTCACATCAGCCAGTTTCATACCAAGACCAAACTGCAGTCCAGATTTTTATACCTGAAGCCTAGCTGGGAATGATGTGGGTCAGGTCTGCATACGGGGCTCTGATAGCCCCTGGGGCCTTCTGCCATGTGCAAGGCCCAGTGCCAGGAGTTTATTAAACAAAGAAAAGAACAGAAAGCAAAGTGGCAAAGTCTTCTCCAAGGAGAAAGTGATTGAGAATCCACGAAGGAAGCAAAAAGTTAGCAAAACAGAAAACATCTTGTAACTCATTTCTTTATAAATTAGGGAGTCTATGAACATTCCTTCATGGCTTAGATGGTAGATCAGCTCTTAAGAGAGAAAGAAAGGGTGGAAACTTCCAGCATGGGCAATGCTTTTGGAAAACCACACCACAGCTATTCAACAATCCATGTCCTTTGAAAACATCTCTGAGAAGTAGCAGTCTTCAGAGACTTCCTGGAGGAAAGCCCTGAGCACCAGAGAGATTAGGTAGCCTAACCCCAAAACCACATGAAGGCTTGCTCCCACTTTGAAAAAACCAGCCAACCTTTGTGGTCTTTCTCTTTTGGCTAGCAGAAACTGGGGTAGCCTCATACCTTACAATAGTGCAGAGAGTTCATCTGAGGTTTCCCACCAGTATATTCTTCCTCTCTGCTGCAGCTTGCATTCACCAACAGATAGAAGAAACCTTCTCCTCAAAGGAGCTGAATGTCACAGGGTGCTTGCTACTTTCATGCCTTATGATCACACCACGACATGGTGCAGCTCCACAAAGATGTCACTCATGCCTTCCTTTTCTCACTATGGTTTCCCTTAGAAAACATAGTCTATGCTTTTCCTAAATAAGAATATATGATTGCTCTAAAGAACATATGCAGAAAAGTATAAGATTTGAGGTTTAAAAACTATTTTGGCCAGTATAAATTACTCTTCTAAATTTTTTTT
>PVKA01003356.1:13851-35334 GCA_004027165.1 Ctenomys sociabilis
TTCTTCTTCTTCTTCTTCTTCTTCTTCTTCTTCTTCTTCTTCTTCTTCTTCTTCTTCTTCTTCTTCTTCTTCTTCTTCTTCTTCTTCCTCCTCCTCCTCCTCCTCCTCTTCCTCCTCCTCCTCCTCCTCCACCTCTTCCTCCTCCTCCTTCTTCTTCCTCTTCCTCTTCCTCCTCCTTCTTCTTCTTTTTTGTATTTTAGGGAAGGGTCTACAGGTTGTTCAGGATCTCACTACTAGATCAGAATCAAGGTGATTCTCCTGTTTACAGTCTCCTAAGAGTTGGAATTACAGGCATGTGCCACCATGTCCAGTTTCAATTGCCCTATCAGCGAGCCCTAGGGGTGGGCCGGCATGGCAGGTTCCAGAGAATCTAACCTCCTGCTCCTATGCCTGCTTGCAGGCTCTTTAATCCACTGAGATATTTGGCTGGCCCTAGTATAACTTTTCTCACTCAAGATGAATAAATGACAAATACATACAATGGATTTTTCTGGGATTATAATGTTCTGTAAATATGGTGATTGTTTCTAAAACTTAGCAGAATTCCTATGAGAAGTATGGTGAGGGAAGCAGCTCCTCCCTGAAAAGCAAAAGACTCTTAATTTTCTTTTAAATTACAATTAGGTGGTAAGGAGTGAGGTGGACCTATTCTTAGAATAAAGAGAACTTGAAAAAGAGCCATGGATATAGATAGGATTGCCATTTCACTACTGTATTAGCTTTCCTTGCCTGTGACAAATGCATAAGAAAGGTAACTTAATAGAGGAAAGATTTATTTTGGATCATGACTTCAGAACATTCTCCCCGTGGTCACCTGGCTTCACTCCTCCTAGGCCTACTTGAGGCAGAACAGCACGGTGGCAGGCACGTGGCAGAGCAAATTGGATTACTTCATGGTGGAAGGCAGGCAGGGCGGGGGAGAAAGAGAGATTCTGCCAAGGTCTGCCACAAGCTCAGGCAGTAGCCTGTCCCCCTTGGACAGTGAATTCAGTGTCCTCGGCATTTCTGAACAGCTGAGCACAGTGAATTTAATCCTCATGGAATAGTTTCCTAGATGGGAGCCCAGCGCTCTGTTCATAAAGTCTTTCAAATGAATTCAGGCATCTGTGCCATGACCCAGCATCATGTAGGAAATGGCCAACTCCTGAAATGTCCCCAGTACACTTTCCCATCTTCTTGGTGTGAGGTATTGGCTTCTTTTCAGGGGAGCTAATACTTTAGCTACTACACATTCCTTGTCCCCAATTTCACTCATACCTTTTTCTTGAGAAACTTCAAATTTTTAAAATCATTTAGTTTTGCTTCTTACTCCTAATTTTCAGTGTACATTTTGATGACAGTCGATACTGAGAAATACTCATTCCAATGCCTGAATTTTGTGCTTCCTTGAAATGTCTTCTGCCGTATACATTAATCCTTCCCCCTTAAACTAAGCCTCATACAATGTCTGCAAAATGGGAAAAAATCTTGAAAGATTCTTTGCCCAGATGGGATGTCCTGGACCTAATTCCACATAGTACCCAGGTGTGGCTTAGACGTAAAGTGGCTCCCAACGCTGCCTGTGTCTGGAAGGTGATTGGTTTCTGGGAGCTTAGAGCTGACCTACTTGTTAGGAGGTGAGTCTGGCAGGAAGAGGCTGGTCAGTGGGGCAGACCTGGAAGCGTTTATCTCTCTTCCTGATTTGGCCATTCTCTCCCCCTGCTCCTTGGCTGTTGTGATATCAGCAGCACTCCTCCACCTACGCCCTTTCACCCTGTCTTCCTGTCTTGAAGCCCCCACCAAACATGAGCTGAAATGCAAACCCTACAAGCCTCTCTTTTAAGTTTCAAATATTGGGTTTCATGCCTCAGCAATGAAAACAAGCACTAAGACAAGTCATGCTGCCTAGAGAGGCCATGGAGAATCTGAATAGCCTAGTCTCTAGGTTGTCCTACACCGTCTGGCAGCAAACCTGTTCAAGCAAGGAAATCTCACAAGATCTCGGTAGGACAGGGCTCAAAGAGTTTCCACTTAGCTGGAAAAGTTGAGGCTTTTAGATGGTGGTGCATCCAGAGTGGCAAGGACGCTTACCTTCTCATTCCTCTTCCTACTCATGTCTTCATCTGCATTCTTGACATATTCTTTGTAGTAAATGGAAAATGTGTTTTTCTGAGTTCTTCAAGGCTCTGAAGCAAAGGAATCAAGTCAGCCTAGGTAAAAGCAGCTGAAGCTTGCAGCTGCTTCTTAAAGCATGAAGGCAGGGACTGAGAGCTCAACCTGCAGAGTATGACACTATCTGCATGGGACCCAAGGCAGACACAGGTTGGGTTAGAAAAATCTAGCACTTGTCTGCAGCTGCATTGATGCTTACGCATTTGTCATCTGTAGGCAAACTCTCCTGCATCTGTTATGAGGAATAATCTGTTTGTGAGCAAAAGAAGTCCACTAAGTTTGAATTTGAGATTAGTTTATTTTACTCAAAGCATTAAGACTGAGATTTACTAAAATGGTTGCCAATATATAGCTTTGAAAGAGAAACAATAGGAAGAAGAGAGATAAGAAAAATCCCTTGCTTGGTTATAGAGCTGCCTGTGTTACAGGCCAGTGCTGTGCTAAAGTCACTTATGAAAGACAGAGGTTCCCAGGAAAATGTCGGATGGCTCCAAGTCCTTGGGCACCAGTTCATGAGATACCTAGGCAAAACAAACTAGTAAGAGAATAACAAAATACACAATCCCTTGGTTGTTTCTATGTTTGCTCTCTGAAATGAAGTTAAGAGCATGCCCTGATCATACTTTGTGAGAAGAGCAAATTCAGGTGGAGGAGGCCTAAGCTCAACCAGTACACTCAAAGGCACTGCTAAGGGGACATTCTCTAGGCAGCAGCAAGTACTTCCGAAGACCTTGCATCACCACAAAGACAGCTAAGGTGAGGCAGAGGGGAATGCATGCACTGTCAAACCTGGAGGGAGAAGGAATATCTCCTTTGGTAAGTTGGAATTTGTTTACTACAATGCAAAACTACTTCAGCAGATATATCTTTGTCTTAAATCATACAAAACAGAATAACACAATTGAGCTGATGCATGACCCATAAGCCCTCACAAAATGTCACGTGGAGCTGTGTGATGTAGGCCCACACGAAGCTATTTTCCAGAGAGCAACCTCCCTGATGAACTGGGCAAAAGTTCACTGTAAGTTATCTGTTCTGTCTGTCGCCCTGGAGAACACCAGGGGAGGGACCAGCTGAACAAGCTGAAGAATGTTCCATGTGTGTGGGCCGGCACTGTGAAGACTGGATCATCGCCTGCCAAATGTGTCCACTTCCCAGGCCATGGCAGATTCTGTAGTGGGGAGGCCCCTTCTGCATGGGTACCCAGGAATCTTACCCTGCAAAATCCAGCTAAAATCTGATTTAATACACTACTTTGGAAGGTTGAGTGAACTGAAGGAAGCCCCTGCTTGATCCCTGAACTTAAAAAAATCTGAAATATTTATCCCAATTTGGACAAAATAAAAAGTTATAATTATCAGAGATTATAACGATGGACTGAGTTGAAATTGCCTAGGATGACAGTCACACAGACTAATCAAGTGTAGCAGAAATGACCCAAATAATCGAAGCAATCTTGAGTAAAAACAGCAAAGTGGGAGGCAGCATATTTTCATATCCAAATCTAAATACTACACAGCTATAATAATAAAAGCACCATGTCACTGGCATGAAGCTATTTTCCAGAGAGCAACCTCCCTGATGAACTGGGCAAAAGTTCACTGTAAGTTATCTGTTCTGTCTGACGCCCTGGAGAACACCAGGGGAGGGCCCAGCTTTGTGTATCCCTGAAGCATACACAAAGCCATGGTATGGAATAGCCTTCCACACAGTGAACCGTTCTTCCACTGTCAAGTGACTGTTGACACAGGTAATGAAGAATAACTTAGAGGAAGGGAAGCCTTTCCCTTCTGGGAAATCTAGATGCCACACTAGCAGAGCTGGAAGTTGATGGCTATCTTTCATAGTATAGGAACAACTCAGAAGTGGGTCAAACACACAAGTTTAGGACCTGGGACTACCAGCATGGAAAAGCTAAACAGAGAAACTGCTTAGCCCAGGGTTTGATTCTTAAGGCCCAGGCTCTCATTCTCAATTTTAGTGAAAATACTTTAAAAAAGAAAAGACCCAAAACTATGACACCAGTAGAAGAAAACTTTCCAGAAGCACTTTAGTACATTCCTACAGGCAATAGTTTTCTTGGCTAAGACCTCAGAGGACAGGTTCCAAAGTGAACTTAAAAGCAAATGGAATTATAGAAAATGAAGAACTTTCTGTACAGCAAAAAAAGCAACCTAGAGCAAAGAGGAAATTTATTGATTGGGGGAAAATATTCGCAAACCATTCAACTGATAAAGAGTTACTGCTCAGGATATGTAAGGAATTTATACAACAACAAAACAAAAGCAAAAACAGAAATGAATAATCCAAGTGAAAGATCAACAATTAATGTGAATAGATAGTTCCCAAAACAAGAAGTACAAGTGGCCAAGAAATGCTTAAAAAAAAAATCTAACAGCTTTAACCACCAAGGAGATGTAAACTCAAACCACTATGAAATTTTATCTCACCCTGTAGTTAAAAGGATTATCATTAAGATAAAAATAAGAGGACAAGTATGTGGAGAAAAGAGAACTCTTGCACATTTTGTGGTAGAAATACAAATTAAGGGCTAGTAAGATAGCTCAGTGGACTAAAGGCCTGCTTAGGCAAGTGCAAGGGCTGGGTTTCAATCTGTGGCACCACATACTGTGTTGGCCCACCCCTGGGCACACTGGGCCTGCAACTGAGACCAGGGGTGGTGGCACATGCCTGTAATCCTAGCACTGGGGAGGCTGAAAACAGGAGTATCACTATGAATCCAAGCTGCATAGTGAGATGCTGTACCAAATAAATTTTAAAAAAGAACGAAGAAATTCAAATTAATTAAATGTATTTTGGAGCATGGTATGGAAGTTCCTCAAAAAATAAAAATAGGACTACCTCATGATCTAGTAGTCCCTCTTGTGGGTTTACATCCAGCGAGAATGAGATCAGCACATCAAACAGGTATCTGTGCTTCCCAGTGCCCTCAAAAGAGTCGCAGTGTGGGTCCTTCTAGGTACCTGTTAAAGAAAAATGCATAAACATAATGAGCTATGTAGGGGCCAGGGAGATGGCTCAATGGAATAAGTGCTTCCCTGGCAAGTGCGGGGGTCTGAGTTCCGCAATCCTTGGTTCTGAAAAAAAAAAAAAAAAAAAAAAAAACCAGTAAATAATGAGCTATGTATACACAATGATATATTGTTCACTTATAAAAAGAGTGATTCTTCAGGAGTATTAATGGAATCAGGGACTGTATTAAATGAAATAAGCCAAACAGTAAAGCAAATATGGCATCTTGCCTCCCACTGGTAAATGTCTAAGTAATTAGTACAGCTCAAAGTGTGGGGGAAGGGAGCGAGGAGTGTTGGCAGTGGGTGACAGAATACCACTCAGTCCTTCTATTCAACACACTCACATGCCAGTTCAATGTGTGTCATAAACCAATACTATGAATAATAATTGCAAAAACTTAAAGGCAAAAATGCCTGCAGTTCCTGGTAGCTTGACAGCCAGCACATGTCTTAGCTGTGCAGACTCTACAGAGGCCAAAGCAGCCTCCTCTGCAGTCACAGGAAATTCGATAGAAGGAGTTCTAGAGTTCCAGAGCATCATGGGCAACTGAACTTCACAGCAGCTCTTGCATACTTTGTGATAAGCTGTAAGGAAAGAGTGGGTGGTTATAAAAGTGAAGAAAAGCCAATGAGGTAGAAAGATCAGGGTCCCTTATTGTGTCAGCACATGTGCTGTGCATGGGTTTAACTACCATCTGTGCCTTACAATCATGCATGATTGTAACTTTTGCATTAGAACAGATGATTTTCCTAGAATGAGAGTGTGAAACTGTAAAGTCGCCTGGGGGCACCACGTCCAGCAAGGAGAAGAAGACAAGTGTTTTGCAAGAACATCTTCCTTTGGTCCTCTTCCAGGGAGCCCTAGAGCCAGAATGGATAGAAAATGGGGAGAAGAGAAAAACCCCCGGTTACACAAGGGAGTGTACAGCAAGGGAGCTGGGGAATGAGGACACATGTCAAAGTAACTCATCCAAAGATATCTGCAGTATACGCACATGTATGTGTGATCAGTATCCACGTGTCTACTGTTGAGTAAGGAAGACAGGGAGAGCAGGCCCACAGCAGGGACCCATGGCGAGACCTGGCCCTTGGATGCAGGATGTGACTGCAGAGGAGGCTGCTTTGGCCTCCGCAGAGTCTGCACAGCTAAGACATGTGCTGGATGTCAAGCTATCAGGAACTGCAGGCATTTTTGCCTTTATGTTTTTGCAATTATTATTCGTAGTATTGGTTCATAGCACACGTTGAACTGGCCTGTGAGCGTGTTCTGCTTCTCTTTTCAGCCCCTCTTCATCCTGGGGGCCTTTCCCACTGGCAGAAGAGCTGGATCCTTATTTTCTTGTATCTAACTTTGAACTTGATCTTTAACTTGTTTACAGTGTGAGTTGAACATGGAAGAGAGACCTCAAAACATTCCAGCTCTGGGCCTGCTGTAGAGAAATGAGAGTATTTTTAACTGGGAAGACTGAAGAAGACCATGGCTCACGTGGTTCCGTTTGTAACTTGATCTTGCCTTTCACTGTGAAGACAAAAGCTGAAGACTGTGTGCACTGTCAAAGAGTCTGGCATTGTTGATGTAAAGTCTCCTAGTACAGGGAGGTTAGCTGTTTGTGGTACTGAAGATTGAATCCAGAGCTCTCATACTGACTACATGCCCAGCCATCTCCCAATTTTTGAGTTGAGGTCTCACTATATTTCTAAATAACCCAGGCTGAGTTCAAACTTGCAATCCTGCTGTCTCCTCCAAGAGTTCTGGGGTTACAGAGGGCACCACAAGGCCCAGCTGGGTTTGTGGCTCCTTAATGAGGTATTTTAGGGTTTAGAATGACAGCACTGGGGCCTCAGCTTTATCTGTGGGATTTGTTGGTAGGCCCAAAACGACACAGTGGCTCATTAAGACCCAATTTTTGAAGGTTTTGGGGTGAAGCTCCCATATTAAATATATTGTAAGGAACAAAATCCCTAAGATATTAATTTTACTTTCTGTAAGTTTAACAGGTATATTGACCTCTAGTAACTAATGATAATTGAATATCCTTACCTACAAAAATGACAGTTCTGTGCCTAAATTATTCATATAAACTTTGATAATGAGTAATTCTAATAATATGGAAAGACAGTAATGCCATAGTGTGTGAAAAAATAATCTGTGAGCTATGCTAAGGACCACTGCAAATGGAAAGATATAGTTTATTTGCTTAGGACAGACAGCTCTGTAGAATCATCCTAGGGCTACACTCAAGGGAAACGTCATGGTCATTGCCAAGTGTGAGCATGCGCTGAGGGACGAGGGCCAGCCCCTCGGAGGGGCGTGTCGGGCTGTGCCCCTCATTCCCTCTCCTCACCAGCGCCCCTCTGCTGCCTTCACAGTGCTCTGTAATGTGCTTTTCCCTTCTTTCCTTAGTTGTTTCCATGGGAAATGCGGGACTGGTTGTGGTACTGGCACACTTATGAGTATAGATTTTCTAATTTATCACCTGTTTTCCCCAATTAGCTAATCAACTCTCCAGTGGGGAGGACAGCTCCTCAAGTGCTTACCAGGCCCCTGGGACATGTTTTCAGTGAGTAGAATGTGAGAGATACATATCTGTTCTGTCACTGAGTGGCATGTGCTTCTGCCCAAGGATGTAAGGTCAGACGGCATGAGCAGGAAACAGAAGCTCACATTCTACGCGTAGGACTGGAGGGTTGGATGCTCTGGGTCCACCTGCGTGAGCTGCTCACCGGGAAGGGTCCAGCCCCTTGGTGCCAGCTCAGGTAGAGCCTGCAGTGGAATATCAGGGCTGTGTCCATAGGCAAGGACTGAGATGCTTAGCATAAAATCTCTCTCTGTGCCAGTGGAGTATGTCATAAATAAGAATACTTTCATTAATTTCTCAATGCTTATTAACCACTCCTGTCTACCCTGCTCCACTGTTCTAGAGCTGGATTTCACATGAGCTGGCAGCCCCCTGTTTGGTCTCTTCTTTCTTCAGTAAGGAGTTTGCTGCTGTGATTCCTGTGTTCCAGGAGCTCTTGTCTGCTCTCTTGGAATTTGTGTTCACTAAAAAAGGGAGTTGGCTTTTGGAAACACCCCAGGGCCTTTGACCTATAATTTACAACATTTATTTAATGACACAAAAGAAAACAAAGGAACATTTTTTAACATCCCTGGAGACTTTCCCCTTTCACACCTAATTTTAGTTCACCTTAGTTCCTGCTATTAGAGGTCTAGGAAGCCACCCTTCACACAGTGTTTGCAAATATACAGAACAAGCTCTTAGAGTGTATGAGACCTATGCTCTGTTTTTTTTTTTTTTTTTTTTTTTTCTCCTTTTTAACCTTTCCCTCAAAAATTTAATCAGCAGGAAAGGAAACAAACACTGTTTGTCCCCATTGTATAATGAAAGCGATATCCTCCTCCATTTCCCCTGATAGCCGTGTTCCAAATAGCTAAGTCAGATCCTCCATCAGTGTGGAGACATAAGCTACTCCATCAAAGTGTGCAGGGGCAGGGGCAGCTGCTTGCACATTGGTGCCGAAGGCCAGCATTGGACTCTAAGATGACTTGGAGGACTCATAAATCCACCTAGGAGTGAAATACCTGCGATACAAGCCAGGAGAGAAAACGCATGTGAGGGTGAGACCAAAGACAGGCAAGCCGAGACCGCAGAGAAATTGCAAAATCTGGGGCAGTTTTTATTTCAGAATATTTTTTGAAGAACTATGAAGACATGGAATTAGAGAAATAAATACAAACAGAATATTCACTGCTTTTTCTAGGCTTTCTCATGTATCATGTAAAAACAACAAACAGATTTTAAGAATGTTTTCCAAGTTTTGACTATTAAAAAATAAGAAGATTCATTTTTCCAACCTAATTGTGTACATGTGGGAAGATATCTGTTCTATACACTTTTTACATGTAATAGTTGTATATTTTATTGATATCAAAATGAAAAACAAAGGTTGGCATTCCTTAACCTTGAAACCTAAGAGAAGAACAGCTTGCATGTCAGTGATTTTGCTATTTGGATGAGTAATTGATTCTCCCCTGAGTGCTCTCTCTCTCCAAAAACTCCTAGACAAATCTATCAATTCCTTTGTAGTTCAATCTGCGAATTTGGGTTTAATGTAAATATAATCATTTTGTTCCTTAATTATTTGTTGAGCTATTATTTTTGTCCAAATATTTTTGTTCATTGCTATCTCCTCATTTCATATAATTTGGGCCATGAGATCAGTATGTCATTTAAGAACATTTATTTCTCCACAGTGTAAAGCCACGGGCAATACTTTAAGCAGTAATTACTCCTAGCTGGACTTGTGCATTAAGAACCGCGGTAAGAGAGCTGGGGAGATGGCTCAGTAGAATAAGTGCTTCTCTGGCAAGTGCAAGGGTCTAAATTCAATCCCTGGTTCCACCAAAAAAAAAAAAAAAAGGTTAAGAATTCTGCATGTTCTGGTCTTCAGCTTCAAATGTCTTGAGTATAAAATATGCTTATCTCCTTGCTTTCTTGTATGAAATAAAGGGTTTGTAGGCAGAGCACTTTGAATGTTCTGGTTGTGTAATAATTTCTAAATGCTTTCAGTGTTGCTTAATATATTTAATATGATGTATTAATGTATTACTTAGAATAGTCCCACGGGGTAGGTAATTTCCAACCTTTACATGTTGCAGAACTTAAAGTTTAAGAATTCCAGCCTGGTGTGGTGGCACATGCCTGTAATCCCACACTCGGGAGGCTGAGGCATGAGGATTGTTGTGGCTTCGAGACCAGCCTGAGCTACAAAGTGAGCTTAAGGGCAGCCTATACCGCATAATGAGCCCCTGTCTCAAAAAGACAAAGAATAAATAAATAAATAAATAAATAATATAAAAATAATAAAGTTTAGGAATTCCAATAACACTTGTTCCATTTTATAACATAAACAGAGGAGCGGCTTTGGAATCCCACTTCCCAGTCTGAGGCCCACGTCTGCATCGCCCGTGCTGTTGCTCCTGCGCCCTTGTCCCAGGCGCATCTCCCAGCCCACAGCTGCCCCTGGGGTGAGGCAAGTGCACACCTGCACATGCGCTGGCACGCGGGTCCTATGCTGGGGAACGCCTGCTGGGGCGTCTCCAGAAGTAATCTTCTGCATGAACTGTGTGTTGCTCCTCTTTCGAAATCTCGCCTGTGTTTTGGATTTCTTGCTTTCTGCGTTTTTCTCCTCCCTCCCTCTACTCCACTTTCCATCTCCAAGCTGGGAGGAGACTGTAACTCTCCTCTAAGATCTATGGTGGCAACCATCCAGTCACTCATGGCAAAATCCAGCTTTTCTCCCAAACCTTCCCTAGGGTCAGGCCGTCTCCAACCCTTTCTTGTTTTCACCTTGCAGTTCCCAGGGCAGTTAGCAACTCCTCAAATCCTCTTAGAGAACCACGAGTCTTTCCTGAGCTCCCGTGCAAGTTTCCCTAGATGAGCGGCCGCGCCAGGGCACTGTGGGTCGTGGTGCTGACGAGGCGTCCAGGGCTGGGCTCCAGGCTGCCTCCGCTGTGGCCCACGCCCCTCAGTGGCGGTGGCCTGGGCTGGGTGCGTGGTGACTGCTGTGAGAAGGAGGCCATGCTGCTGCGAAACGACCAAGCAAAGCAGAGTTCATTTATTGTTCTGCTGCATGAACTTGGGAAAAGCATCACCTGGCAGAACACTGTAATTTGTAGGAAAAAAAATCTATGAATCGCTGAGAAATTTTAGAAGAAACCTACTGAATGTTATTTTCATTGCTGGTAGTGTAGGCATACCTATGTGCCTAGGTTGAAAGTCCTTTCTGTCTCTGTAGTGGGCAACTTGCAAAATAAGTAATTGCTGGGATATAAATCAAGGGGAAACGTCATGGCCACTTCCAGTCTCTCTTGGGAATATGGGTGCTAAGAGGCTGATTCCTCTTGTAGAAGCTTCCCTGCCTCATGTTTTGGTCCATCTCAGAGAGAGCACGTGCAGAGCAAAGCTTCTCAGCTCGTGACACAGAGGAAGCAGAGAAGGGACAATGCCAAGGAAGACCTGAACCAGGGCAAGGTAGAAGGACCAGGGCAGGGGAAGAGCAGGACCGGGCCCATGGAGGAGCGGGACCCATGCCAAGGAAGAGTGAAACCTGGACCAGGGAGGATCAGGACCAGGGCCATGGAGGTGCAGGACCAGGGCTGGGGAGGAGCGGGACCCCAGCCAGCTGCGGTTCCTGCATATCGCACAGAGTCACAAGGATTGTATGCAGCCGTGCAAGCTGATGTAAGTTGAGGGTAACCTTTTCTGGGACTCAGACCAAGCAGAAATTTTGTCTCTGTAACTTGCTTACTAACCTCAAAGCACTGCATCTATTTTCTTTGTGAACTCAGTACACTTTGAAAGAGGAAACATTAAAGTGCTTATAATTAAGGCTGAATATGTAGCTTAATTAACATTATAATATTTATATTATATTACATTACATTATTTAATCAATAATATTATATATTGTTAATAATGTCATTAGTATTACATAAAATCAATATTATATATTGTATTATATTGTATTAAGCATTAATATAATTCTATTGCTCCAAAACAGCATGTAAACTTCTTTAGATAGAAAGCAATTCTAGCTCATTTATTCCTGGCCATGTTATGGGATTTACCATCCAGAGTGTATTTGGCATCTATCTATTGAGAATGTCAGTACAGATACAAATAGAAACATCTGCCCTACATGATGATAGCGGGTCTTCTCAGGTGTATCATTTGGGTGGAAACAAGGCTGAGATTGCAGACAGCCACACAGAAGAGGCCTGTGCATATATGCTTGTGTGTGCACATCCACATGTGAGTGAACAGAACCACAGCATGGAGGGCACTGGAGCCCACATACAGCACACGCACTGCAGTTCAGTACAGCCCTGAACACCACGGAGCTTTCATTCCTAAATTGTGTAGCTCCATAAGTTAAAATCTGTATTCCGATCATGTCATCAGGAAACAGATTGAACATAATGTCACACATTTAGTGGCTGTACAAAATTTGAAGACATGCACATTTGATTTCAGACACTACAGTTTTACTAAAATGCTTTTGCATGAGACCATATTTACAGTATGTAATATTTACTTTCCTCATTTGGAGCTGATGCATGCATAGAACACATCTTTTTATCTATTTGTTCATTTTGAGATGGCAGTGTCTCACGATGTTCTTCAGACTGGATTTGAACTCACTGTGCACCCCAGGCTGGTCTCCAACCCATAGTAATCCTCCTGCTTCAGCCTCGAGTGCTTGGATTACAGGCCAGCGCCACAACACACAGCAGAACACACTTCAGCTCTGTTTTCACCCCTTTCTGTCCCCGCCCACCCCCTCCATCTATATCCTGCTCACCCTTCCTTTTGAGAAAGATCTATCTTCCTACTTACAATTATCTTTGTTTTGCCCTTTATTTATAATTTTGGATCCTCATGCAGGAAACACTGTGTGATATTTAAGCTTACCTCTTACTAGTAGTGCATATTCATCATTGGAGCACTGAGGCTTGCTTTCACATATTGGTTCACCTTCTCTAGTTTCCTGTTATCTCTTTCCTTTCATCAGTTTATTTATCTATTTGTGTTTTAGATTTCTTATGTACAAAAGCACACACTGTATGACACTGCATATATTGTCCTCACTTTTGTGAACAGTGACTGGGTGTCCCATTTTCCCTGGACTCTGGCTATCTCTACCCACAGGACTTACCACTGGACTGCACAGGGCAGAGGCTCAGAGTACCACAGGCTGCCTGAGCTCCAGAGGCCAAGCAAGCCCTGGATGTCACTATGCTGCCCCTGACTGCAGGAGTGGTGGCTCTCATGACCTCTTGTGGGCCCATTATATACTGGATGTTTCACGGAACTCAGAAAAAGGTTCACCTTCTATATGCTTGTGTATTATGAAAGAGATATTAATTCAAAAAAACGAACAATCAGATGAAGAGGTATGTGAGCACAGGTGTTCCCAGGCCTCCGAGTTGGGGCATCACCCTTTCCCTGCTCACCAACTGCAACCTTTTGGTTTGATGGAGGTTGATGTGCAGAGCCCTGAGGGCTACATCCCTGATGTAGTGGCTAAGGTAGTGTTCGTCTTTCTCCCCTGGGGCTCAGGAGGCGTGGCTGAATGTTCCTACTCTAAGCATGTGTTTGAATTCCTGGGCATCTAGACCCATCCTCGGTCACCTTAGCTTCCTGAGATCACCTCACTGAGGTAACTCTGATGTGATTGTCAGTGGCTTGTTAGAACCAACTGCAAGGGCTCATAACACTTAGAAAATCCTGAGTTTGGGGAGCTCTGTGTTAGGACTGAGACAAAAGTCAGACCTGTATTCATGACTGTAGATCTCATTCAACATCACTGCATCTGACTAGGCTGCTCTGTCCAGCTCCTCTGGTCCAACTCACACAGAGTCACAGCTTCTCTCACTCTAGAACCAGAGTACCAGAGTGTGACCTTCTGCACAGAATGAAGGTGATCAAGCTATGAATTAAAATTGTCACAGAGACAGGGAGTTAGCAAGTTCCCATAGGCCCACACTATGACTGTGAATGCTACTGTTGCTTTTCTCACATGAAGAGGTTTACATGTGTAATTTACAAAGACTCATTCCCATAATACCTACAAACAGAGTTCCCAGTTAAGGCCCTGCCATCCACTAATTGTTGCTGGAGTCATTCAAATGAATTTAGTGGGAGGACCACAGCCCCCTCCACAGACATACACTTAAAACTTTGAGGTCAATAGGAATCCCTAAAGTTCTAAGCAGAATAGGGTTTTGTTTCCGAAGCTTGGGGCTTTCACTTGTGTTTGGTTTCTGATTCTTCTTTTTTCTTCTCCTGCCCCAATGGGTGTCCTTCCACGAATCAAGGAATCCACAGAAATTTTATTTATTTTTCTAAAAATGAGTAAAATCAGGGCTGGCCAGGTAGCTCAACACACTAAAGCACCTGCTTAGGTAGACTCAGGGTCTAGGGTTTGATCCTCACCATGCTGTGCTGGTCCTGCCCCCAAGGTGTACTACTAAGCTCTTCAGGAAGGTTTGGCAAGCTGGAAATTTACCCACTCCAGTTTGGCTCTTGGGTCTCAAGAAAATGGCCCTAGAATCTCCTTATTGCCTGGCCTGTGTGACCCATCTCCAACCAGAGCAGCTGGTTGGCTTCTCCAGGACCTGTTAACAGTGTCATGTCCTACCTAGAAGCAATAGAATGGAATATTCCTTCCTCTCTCTCTGTGGTGACTGTGGCATGGGCCTGAGGTTGCCTTGGGAAGGCTGGAATATTTTAGAGTACGAGCCTCCAAAGCCCCCTTCACATAGTTGTCCCTCAGAGGTCTAGGCCACCAACTCCAATCCAGAAGGAAGGGAAAAGGTTCGCTGGAAGGCCATCAAAAGCATTGCAGATGGGTTCTAAGCCAGAACGGTGCGTGATTGGAGAAACTCTGTGAACAGTAGATTTTTGCTTTGATTTAGGAAATATAACAAAAGTCCTCTTTGGTTTACTTTCATCTGTGCATTTTTTTTCTTTATTTCTTTTATAGTTAATGGGAACAACACAGAGTGAACTTTGGAGCCTGGTGACCCTTAACTTATTTTTGACTACAGATTACATAGTTTTGCATGTTTAGGATCTGGAGTAAGCAGCCTGCTTCCCATGAGGTTGTCTGTCCTAAACATAGATACCCTATTAGCCAGGTCAGGGCTAAATCCTGGCCTTGAGGGGTTTTGTTGTTGCTTATTTTATTTTTGCCAGGATGTTATCTGCTTAGCCTGCTGAACAGAATCACCATGCTTTGTCCTGGCTGTCTACATTTTTGGGTAACCCTGGAGCTGATTTTGGCTGTACTTGGTTGAAAATTGCTGAAGTCTTTGTCTTGCTCATTTCTTCGAAAGATTTGCTCTGATTATATTTTCTTTGTTCATTAATACAATAGCTATGAAACACATTAAGATGATGGTAGGAGTTTAAGACAATAACATTAACTTCTGTTTAAGTTATTCTTCCTCATGTGACACAACGTTAATCTTTCTGAGATCTGTATTTTACAGGGTCACCAATTCCTGGCATTGGTGAAGTTACATAAAGAACTTTCCTTTCTTGGAAGTAAAGTCCAGATGGGAAAGGGGACACATGATGGGGGTTGTGTCTTGTCAACCCACTGTGACGCTGAATCTGGGACTCAAAGTCTGAGCACTTGGCCATCTTGGCTTGCAAGTAGCATGAAGAGCACTGAGAAAAGTGCTCCGAGTCTGAATCTGTCTGCTGATATGTGGAGAGCCATTTGTACTTATTTAAATCCTTCTCAACCATATTTAGTCTTTATTATCTTAGAGTACATCACAGTGAAGGGCTAGCCCTTGTAGCTCAAGCATTACCTTCAGAAGCCAGAACTGAGACAGAAGGGCCAACACTGCATTTTCACCTAAGAAAGAGAATAAAGGAGTTTTATCTAAATTTCACTAAGCTCTCCTGATGCCAACTTTCCAGTCCTGAGGGGAGGGCCAGCAGGAGATGACTTCTGAATCTATCCAGTGGGCACCTTTGCACTGTGCTGGGCTCATTTCCTTTGGAAACCTGTACCTTGGTTTTCACAGAAAGGTGCTGTCCTCCCCACTCCTGAAGGCAAATGGTCACCTCTGGCCTCTCTCCTGTCCCAGCAGTGGCCCCTGTATCTGCAGCACAGCCTCCGGGTGGGAACCTGAGCACATCTGTTTTCCCACTTTCTCCTGCATCACTCCACCAGGAAGCAGCTTTCCACCCACAAGGAACAAAGGCACCCCTGCTGAGGCCCAGACTTCTTCTTCCTCTTCTCCTTCCTCATAGCTTGTCCTCTGCCTGTGCCTTCTGCTTTCACCACAGCCCCTGAGGCTACTTTCTGGGATTTTTAGAAGGGGCCAACCTTTCCACATTCCACATCTTAGTGCTCACAGCATGCTCTGTTTGGCATGGTCTCTGTAAGATGATTTCATGTGTGTCTGTTCTGATTCCTGTCTATGGTTACTTTACCCCACCTCGGCCCAGGCAGGCTGCAGAGCAGCAGGCTTCTCTTTCCCAGGCAGGTCCTAAGATCCCTAATCTTGAGCGATTTGACCATCTGGCCTATTAACAGCTAACCATATCCTGACTTCATAAGGAAACTGGGACCTCAGAACATGACGACACATACCTGGCCACCAGCATCAGTGTGGTTGCTTTTGTGCGGTCACACCCCTACACGGTTGTCCCTTCCTTAGTGGAGTCTGTGGTGTGCAGTCCCAGGCTGACCAAAGGGGAGGAGCTTCTACCAAGCAGAGCATGTGTGTGTGGCCCTGGGATTGGGATTGGAGAAGCCACAAGCCACTCATCTTTCTTCCTGCCTCTTCCCCTGTCCATGTCCTTGCCAGCCAGGTGAGCAGGCACACAAAGTTTCCTCCACGCTGCACAAGCCACTCCAGCTGTGGGCTAATCCAAGGAGGTGGTTCAGGAACTCTGCTTACAAATGGTCCATCAGAAGCAGAGATACAACAACCCAGGGCTTGTGTTTGGCATGGACGTCTTGGAGCCTGAGCCCCCACCTGTGGGAGTACATCCACCTCTGGTGGGTGGGGCCAGAAATGAATAAGCTTGGGAGAAGCTTAACTGGTGCGTGCTACAGAGTAGCTTGCTTGCTCCAGACATGGAGGACAAAACCTCTCATCTGGTGTCACAAGAGACTGGAATTCTGGGAGGACAGGCTCAGAAAGGGCCTGGGCTGGCTACCCCTAATATACTGATTCCTGTTGGATATCACAGACTTATGTATTGGAATAATTTATCTTGGACTTAAAACATAGTCTTAAAAATTCTAAAACATATTGTCTGTACTTTATAACATTATTCTCTGATATTTATATGTAAAAATATCCTGCTCCTTCTTTGAAACCGCAAGCCATCCCTTGGGCGGTGTTCTCCACTCGGCCGTGTGGCTTTACACCCTACCTGTGGGTCGATCTTTGTTCCAGCTCCATCTTTGCTTCTATGCCTCCTTCTCCTCTGCCAGTGTAACTGGCCTGTCCATCACCACAAGCATTTCTTCTTTCTTTCTTTCTTTCTTTCTTTCTTTCTTTCTTTCTTTCTTTCTTTCTTTCTTTCTTTCTTTCTTTCTTTCTTTCTTTCTTCTTTCTCTCTCTCTCCCTCTCTCTCTCTTCTTTCTTTTTTTAGCAGAACTGGGAATTGAACTCAGATCCTTGCACTTTCCAGGGAAGGGCTTATTCTACTGAGCCATCTCCTCAGCCCCTTATTTCTTTATATTGAGAACATTAAAGCCCCCCCCCCATTTCTTAGCTACTTGGGAGCACAGTGGAACGTTGCTCTGAAGTCACCCTGTGTGTCATTGGGCTTTTGGGAGTTATTGCCTCCCTCACACTTCACTTGTGCCTGCACCAGCTCCTTCTCCCCAGGGACACTTTCTCTCTGGAGTCAGGCAGTACTCCTCTTTCTTGAGTTGATTCCATCCAGCTCCTCCCTACTGCACAGAAGGTCTTTCAGCAGTGTGGCACTCAGGAAATCCAGCATAGTGGGCATGGGAGGGACTCACTGTTCACCCTGGACAGCTGGGGACTACAGCCCGAGTCCCTGTGGAAGACAGTTCAGGAAGACTCCGAGGTGGCTGTGAAGGCTTGTGCTTTGTCATCCTAGGCCCTGTGAGGCTGAGGCAGGTGGGCTGCAAGTTCAAGACCAGAAAGGTGATTTACTGAGACCCTGGGTCAATATTTAAAAAGAGATTCAGGGAAGTAGCAGGATCTACTTCCAAAGGCTATGCCTTTGGGTTGTAGACCAGGCTCTGCCCTCTTGGCAGCTAGAGAGGAGGCTGCAGTCCTGTGCTCACCTTGCTTTCCCATAAGCCTTTGGTGACATTGAGATTTTCTTTTTACTGTCCAAACAAGAAGGCCTGTATGTGACACTTCAGTCTCATTGCATCCTCCCTGGGCTCCAGACATCCTGTGGGTTGATCCTACCCTTTGGGCACCCCACACTTTCTCTCCTCTCTCCAGACTGTGAGCTTTGCCTCTGCAGAGAGCAGTGACTTCCACAAACACAGCAAGAGCAGCTGGCTCTAAGCAGATGTTTTCATCCCACTGAAACAGGTCCTTATAACAGGGAAATAGGCAGGCCCCAGTGCACATTTGGAAGAGGGGTGAGAGGAGCAGAACACCAGTACTCATTGGCATCTCAACAAACTCTTTCTGTATAATTTGGAGCACAGATGGGCAACAAAAGGAGTGGCTGGGTGTCCTGGGGCCAGACTAGTGGGAGGCTGGCTGGGTTTGTGTCCAACTGCTTGATGCTGCCAGAGGGTATGGAGTTCCAAACATGTCCCTGACCTCATCATGCCTGGTGCCAGGGGACAAATAGCAGTCGGTCAGCCAGGGTAGTTTGCAAGATGTTGTAGCTCCTCAGGACTCTGTGTCTTACCATCATCTCCTTGGCTCTAAAGAGAAGAACACGGAGTTTATGACCAATAGGAGGTTGTCTTGGTGCTACAGCTGCTTGGTCAAGAAAACTCCAGAAATGTGGATGGCAGGCAAGGCAGGTCACATGCACTTCCCGGTTTCTCCCATAACACAAAGGAAGACAGCAATCCTGTTTTTCATTAAAAGAAGGAAAGAAAGAAAGAAAGAAAGAAAGAAAGAAAGAAAGAAAGAAAGAAAGAAAGAAAGAAAGAAAGAAAGAGCGCCCAAGCAGAGTATAGACTACTGTGTGTTTATGCCTTGCTTTCACAGGGCTTGGAAAAGCAAGTAAGTCCATGTGGATGGACTGCGCGTCCCACACACAGGTGTGCCATGTGTCTGTTCTTGAAATACAGATCATGTGTTCTACTTTCTGACAAATGTTCTGCTTATCCATCATCCTACACATAACACATGATGAAGTAAGGAACTGCAATAGAAATACTCAGTCCTGGGACATTGTTTTACTGAAATTATGTTATTGACAGTAAAGAAATGGGTATTGACAGTAAATAAATGGGTATTATTTCTTTTACTGTAATAAGTTTCCTGAGATAATCAACTTATAAAGAAAGGTTTATGCTGGCTTGTGGTTTCAGAAATTGTAGTCCAGAGTTGTGTTGCTTTTGGGTTCATTGGAAGTAGGAGTGCAAGACGGATGTGACCTCCCTCTGGGTGGTTAGGAGAGAAAAGGAGATAGAGGGGAAGGGGTGGAAAGGAGAGGGGGAGAGGGAGGGAGAGGGGAAGAAACATGGAGGATGCAGTATCCCAGTGTCCCCTCCAAGCCTGCCCCATGGACCTGACTCACTTCCCATCTTCAGGGCTCTGTGTCCTTCCACCATCTCCCAGTGATGCCATGGACTTAGGGTCCCAGGTGCTAGGTGTCAAGTTCTAGTCAGGTTCCTCATCTGTGTGTGGGCAGAGTTGAGCCCCTGGTGGGAACCAGTGCCTAGGCAGACCTCAGGAGGGCAAATCCTTCTCTAGTTTGCTCTCCTGTGTGGGGTAACTCTGGCCCCCACCACCAATGGCCACAAGAAACCATTGTGGGAACAAGTGATGGGGACATGTTCCCCTCATGGGGACATGAGGTCCTACAGGTCCTACAGACCTCATGTGAGCTTCTTTGGGGCTGGTGTAGACAGGTAATCAATCTTTTTAGCTTAGGCAAGTAGCTGCTTAGACTCCTTTAGGAGGAAACGAGGCCAAGTCCTTGCCTCCCTCCATGTGGGGATAATTCTGGGAAGGAATCTAATCCCTAGGCTTTATGGAGACAGAACGACCCAGGGTGGCACATTGAGAGAGGCCTTGGCAGCCAGGGCTGGCACAGAGCAGAGTGACTGTTCTGCTTTCATATGGGCAGCATGAGCAGGAGACGCACACCATCCAGTGTGGGGCCACAGGCCCGAGCCTGAAGATGAGGGCAGCATCTAATGCCTCAGCCCTGGGGACTAAGGCTCCATCAGGTCCTAGGTAGGTACTCGGACCACAACTGGGGATGTAACTCTTGGTGTGGGTGTGCCAGTGTAAAGATAGGTCTCATCCCCCAAACACCTGACAGTAAAGAGAAGCACACAGACACACATGTGCAGACACACACACCCATGCATGTTTACACACGGGCACGAGCACACGCAAGCAGACAGGTAGGCAGCTGCGCTTCCGATCAGCAATGCCTGAGGATTCTCCAAACTAACTGGAAGCTGACCATTTCCCTCGTTGAAAAGGAAATCACCGACCTGCACTGTGCACACTCGGGGTGTGCTCAAGGACAGCTCCTGGCTCAGTTCTTCTGGTGAGGATTAGGGTTTGGACTTTTGGAGTAAAGATACCCCCTGACTGCAGCCTGTGGGTGTCTCAGAGCCTTATGTGCTCACTACGGGCTTTGTCTCATTTTAAACTACAGAATTTAATGGCACTTTTTTCTTTTGAGGAACATTTTCTACTTTTTGCTCTTTCTGAGTCCACTTCGGAGCTTATGACAGCTGCATTCCTCGTGGGGGTGGGCGGTTCACGGACCGGACGGGTCTCAGATCTTGTTTTAACCTCTTAACCCTCCAGTCCCTCCTGCTTCTCATTTCTTTTTTTTCTTTTTTTTTTTTTTTTGAATTTTTATTTCATTTATTTATTTATTTTTAACTTTTGTTTTATTGAAGTACAAATATCAATCAGACAGTTTTAAGACACCTTAACAAGACAGATTTGATAAATTAATACATTGCAAACTGTTTACATAATGTTTTGGTATCATAGAATGTGCATACATGATATTATACTTACAGACATTATTATAGCATATGTCTCTTATCAGTAAAGAAAGTGTAGCTGTTTGCAGATCTTGTTTTTTATACCTGAATTACATCAAAGATTCAATAATTAATACTTTCTACTTTGTTATTTTCCTAGTGGTTGTCCATAGTACTAGAAGCTGACATAATATCCTGTCCAACCACCATTAGTGCAGATCTTGCCTCTCATAGAATTATGTAGAAGCACAGCGTTATCTATCCCAACTGTACTGTCTATACACACACATCATGATTCTTCCTTTCTTTACCCCTTTCTTTGTCTACACCGTCAGAGATGGGCTCTCCATTGTCATTCAACTAACTTAGGTGCTTGAACTCAACAACACAATCCAACACAGTCCAGCATTCCACAGCAATAGTGAGTTATCCAAAGAAGTTGTCGACAACAGCCATTTACAGCTCAACTTAATATTATAGCCCCGTGATGTATACTTCATTTTTATACTTTTCTGCTGGATGGTTAAGACCTAGATAGAGCAAGACTTATATATCAACACATGTACTTTATGTTTCT